>JAABNX020000052.1:1804806-1820037 GCA_015163995.2 Mormyrus lacerda | reverse complement strand
TATATATATATATATATATATATATAAAACAAAGCTGAACATTGTGAAAAATGTCTATATATATATGTACGTATTTTAAGTGCTGCACAGGTTCAAGTGTGCAGTTAGAAAGTCAGTGACAGATGACTGTTAATTTTTTACATTTTGTCTGGCAACCAGACTGCAGAAAAGGTTTCAATAAAGACATTAAACAAATCTATTTGTCGTGTGTGTTTCTGTGTCTCAACATGATAGATTTCAGTTAACAAAGATGAGCTGTGTAGAGAATTATCTGTGAACCTTCCCACCTCCAAGGTCCAGCTATCATTCATTATTTATCATGTTGCCAGTGGGGGGGGAGCTAGACAAAATGGCTAAATATTTTATCACAATTTTTCTTAATATCAGTCAATATCACAATATAATTTACTATAATGCATTTCTTTACTTCAAGGCTCAATTTTTGGTTAAAACACTTTTAGGATCCCCCTTAAAGATTAAGAGCATGAAACAGGTGACAAATTAAATGGACTGCAAAATGAATTTTAATAATGCTAAAAATATTTTACTGTTTTGTTTTTTCCCCACAATATCTCTGTTATTACTTTTGCAAGTACCATTTAAGTTTTATGGGCTCACAAATACTGGTGAGATGGGCTGTTTGTTTAGTACAATGAGCAATACATCAGTAATTGGTTTGACTGCCCCGCTCCTCATTACGGGGGGGGGGGGGGGCCTTGGCATTGCTTTTAGAGGTGTCACCTATACCATTTTTAACCAATACGGGATGTGATTTGTCCTGTTTCCAGATTGGAAGTGGAAACCCTAATTGATGGTGTTTCTGACTGTAAGCACTTGCATTTAATGCTCTGGGTGGTGAAATAAGTTTGCAGTATTCCCGGTTTTCACAAGTATCGCACAAGTTTGCGGCACACAGCACCAGTCTGTTGCATGTCAGACTTTGAAATGCAAGAAGTACTGCCACATCACCCACATTCTTGTGCCTGCCCTGTCCACTTTGGAAATTTCACCAATTGGGGAATTTTCCCAGGCAGTGATCAGTTTTGTATCCTTGCAGCATTCCGGGCTGAACTGCGATTCCTTGCCACAGTTCTTTACACCAGAAGTACTATTCTAATCTGTAGTTATTTCTGTTAAAAAAAAAAAAAATTCCAGTTACATGTAATTTGCCTCAGGGCCCAGGTTCTCCACCCAGCAAGGTTTTCAGCAGATGTGATGTAAAGGCTCTGCCCTCCTCAGCTGGCACCTCCCACAGCCAGGAAAGTCATTCCCAAGCCTTGATGTGATGAGCGCTCACATGGACATTTTTTTTTTTAAAAACCACAACTGAGAAAAATGGTGCTCTAGTCCACCTGGTGGCCAAGTCCTCCATATCTGTGCTGATGGTCTCCAGCACTTTTGCTGGCTCAGTCCCAAGACCGGCGATGTCATCTGTGTGGTTGAACGTCTTTTGAATATCTCTCTTTGGGAGTGTGGGCAAAGTCAAACTTAATATGCTGCCAGGTTGTCTGATGAAAAGGTTTTAGAGGCACCCAGAGTAAATGAGTCAAAGGGCATCCCAGTACCACTGTGGGTCAACATGTAAAAGGATTTTCGAAAGGATCCAAATGAGACTCATGAATCTCAGTTTGAGAATATTGCTGCGTTGTTGTTTTAATAATATCCATATGAACATCTACATATTATCATGCCTGTGCATGTGTGTATACATATGTGAAGTGTGTACAGAAATAATTTGTCAGGCTGACAAAGGCAGGCAGCCTGCATGCCTGCATTTGCTTCAGTCAGTGGCAGCATACTGAAGTTGTTATAGAGCTTACATTAGACCTCAAAAAAGCAACACTTGATGCCAGAGCACAGAGATCAAGCAAAAAACTCCAGTTTTCTTCTTTGCCGTAAAGACTTTGTATCTGGCAGCAGCTCAGTAGTGTGAATGGTCACAGCAATGTGACTTTTTAAGTAAAACATTTCTTCATTGAAATATGCTTTTCTGTACCAGTGGATTCACCTATTAGTGCTGATTCATTCTGGAAGGCTGTATTTTACTAGACCTGCATCTAGCCCCCCCATTATCTATATGTACAAATGTTGCAGTTATCAATAAACAGACAAATGTTCTCTCACAGAACTAAAAAAATCAGGATGAAACATAATACATGGATTAGGGCTTCCTGGAATGAGTTGACAAAATAAAAAAAAAAAATCATGACTGGGGGGTTCAGACCTTTGTATATACGTGATGGAAATGAAATGAAGTCAGTCCGTGCCTCCCGGTTACGGCACCACACCAAACGCAGCCGTCTCTGTGCGGCTGTTAACTGTTTCTTACACCTGGGATGGCAAAGCCGTAGTTGTAGTTACACGATGACATACTTTACTCATCTTAGGACTTGATGTGAAAACGGATAATGGACATTTCTATTCATTTAACTGTCCGGCCAAAAAAAAAGTCGCCATTTGAATTTTTTGTTGGACCGCCTTTAGCTTTGATTATGGCACATATTTGTCATAGCATTGTTTCCACAGGCTTATGCAACATCTTTATTTTCATCCAGATTTGCAAGCATTTCTCACCGAGATCCTGTATTGACAAGTGAGTTGAACCACTCCCTAAAGCCTTCTTCAACATATCCCAAAGACCTTCAATGAGGTTAAGATCACAGCTCTGTAGTGACAAAGTCATGCATGAAAATAATTCCACCACTCTTTGACAATTCGAACCTAGTGAGTCTTGGCATTCTTGTCCTGGAAAATGCCCATGCCAACAGGGAAGAAAAAACCCACTGATGATGGATGGAGGTGTAACCTGGCCATTCAGTAGATTCAGGTACTTAGCTGACTTTTCTTTTTTGCTGCATAATGTTGCTGAGCTGTATATCATTTGCTGATATAAATTGAAATGGCGAAATTATTTTTGGCCAGGCAGTGTATTTAATACATATTTGAAATACTTAATTATATTTTCCAACCCAAATGTAAGTAAACTCCCCAAACATAGATTCACTTTTTAAAATGTCCATTGCCTTTAGGGAAACAATGTTTCTCTCGGCATATTACCATCTTGCAATACACTGTATAGGAACTTAGGTTCAATTCAACTGCAGTACTCATGCTTGCCACAAGATGGTAGGATGGTAAAAAATATGATGCAAAATGATTTTCATAGACCGAAGTACTGGAATTCTGCTTCCATATTACAAACGATAACGTGTATGTTTTTTGAGATGTTCGTTACATTATAGACATCAAGAAATATTCTCAAAGCGTTATTCATTTGCACTTTTGCGAGTACAATTTAAGTTTTATGGGGTAACCAATATGGGCTGTTTGTTTAATAGAATGAGGATCATCAGTCATTGGCATATTAATGAAATGTGGCGGCTTGGCAATTTTTTAAACATTTATTCAGTTACAGGTGCACCCTATTTGAATCATGTTTGACATAAAGTACTACTGTAGTCTTATGTATTACGCCTTTTCTAACAAAGAAAATCCTCATATTGGCATTTCTAGACAATTTATAATCTGATAAATTCTGAGATTTGCTCAATAAGAGCAGAACGTCTAAATAGCCCGTAGATAATGATTAAAATGTGTTACGAAGTCACATAATATTGTGAATAAGTACTTATAAGAATGGCATGCTATCAACTGCAGTTGTTACTGCACATTTACTGCTGGGTTTTGCACCGTGAACAGAAATAATGTGCCCTGAATTTTAAACATTTCGTGATGGCCTTTAGTTAAATGGCTGTTTAGGCTGAATAAGGCGGTCTGAATGGTCAGTTAAACGGCATTAGAGGAGAGCGCTTCGTCTGTTGTTTTAGGCTTATATGTTTTTAGGAGTGAGTATGGAAATTTCACCAATGCGTGGGAGACATGGATCAATCTATCGCAACAGTGTTCGTTTCCGCGGGAAAACCGCGATAAAGAAACGACGAAGGGAAGAAATTAATTACCTGATAGGATAAACCCAAAACATGTTACCGACTTGATTTAATACTTCAATAATTACAAAGGCACTTCTTTTATCCACTAGTCGACTAACTATATGATGTTTGTCCTTTAGACAAACTGCATTTTCAAACATATCACGTCATACATCTTATAAAATAAAACCTCGTCATGCTGCTCATTAGGACATCAAGTTTTGTAGCTTAACGTGCTTCAAACGCAGCTGTCTGGGTAAGACACTACTATAGACACAATTTATTCTTGAAACGAATTATAATTGCAGGTTTGTTTTGCATTAGAGGCACATTACATTACATGCACATCCATGTTTATCGTTTATTACCATTTTCCATGTTTATAAAATAGCGAATATACATCGTGTGCATTTGCGCCAACCTTTTCATGGTCGCCTCTGCATTTTCTAAAGCTGCTTCAGAGCTCAAGATTAACACGAACGTTGATTTATTGATAGGCCTGTGTCGACCAAAGTGTAATACTGAGAGATATTTCGTCCCTAAAAACATTTAAAGGTATGAGTATATTAGGAGACAATGAAGATCGTCTCCCTCGCGGGTAACTGGAGTCTAACTGCTGTTATAATCGATCCAGCGTAGGAATTCATTACCGAAGTAAACTTTTTATTTGGGTATAAGTTAAAGTAGACCTTGATGTTTTGTTGTTTATTTCTCTTATAGTGTTACATGTAGGTGGTACACGTAGAAAGTACACGAAAAGGCGAGCTTGTGCCGAATATAGGCCTAGTATGAATCTGCAGTGGAAAAGACCTTTTCTCAATCCATGGGGCAAAGACCATATGTATTTTCACTGTAAATAATGAGGAAAATCGTATTTTAAAACACATTAAAGTATAGCATTTTATAGCATTTAAAAGGACAAGGCGTAGTGCAAAATAATATAGCTTAGTGATTAGCTGTGTCATGAAATTTGCTGTCAGTTGTTGCTGAACTAAACGTGATATTAATTTTCTCATTCATCTGCTGTGTTAAGGAAACATCTGTCAGTCATCCAGCTTCTGTACTTAGCACACTGGCTTTCTGTTTAGCTGGGTTAACTCCAGCTAGAAGCCACGACTGTCCAATAAGAGCTTAGGTAAGGAGCATTCCTATTGGGCAGTCATTAATGTACAATAAGAGTTTATGTAAAGAGCATTCCTATTGGACAATCATCATCATCATCCAATGAGAGTTCAGGTAAGGAGCATACTTATTGGACAGTCATGTTAAGTTAACACATCTAACTGAGATATACTGGTTCGGGCCCCTGCATAACATGGGGCAAAGGTGCAAACTCCACACCCACAATGTGATTCAAACCCCCAAACCCAGTGTGAGACATCAGTGTGTGTCCATTAGTAATACATTTTATTAAATTACAAATGCAACATATTGTTTGTTCCTTATTATCCCCCTATATTAATAGGTACATGTTCTTGCGTCAACATACCGGCCACACGGGTGCAGTATTAGCCATCGCTTGTGTTCACGGATGAAAAATGAGCAGTAGTCGTCAAAGACCACTAGGTGTCGCTCCCAGAGTTTCAAAAAAATACTGAGGTTGCATCGAAGAATAATGTAATGCATTTGCACAATTTATGTTGCTGACAATTATTAATGCCTTGTTTCCTTTTCGGGTAGTTGTACATCTTTGGCCCAAATGTGTTTGGAATGCTGCTTATTGCCGTTGTTCATTTTCTCACATTACATAACATAGAGCATTGTTTTTCTGGCTGAGTCTACTGGCAACAGAATCGAAAAAAGGGGGTATGGAGTCAGAATGAAGGCATAGAGGGATGGGAAATATGTAAAGGGGTGCTGTAGGAGGGGAACGAGATGCGGATGAGGTGATGGAGTGAGAGACGGAGAGGAAACTGCCAGGAGAAAGGGACGGAGGAGGAAAACCATGAGAGGGAGACGCAAGCAAGGAGGTTGACAGAGAGGAGATGGGAATAGAAACTGGGTGTGTACATACATTCAAGTATGTCTGTGGTATATCTGTCCTTGATGGGCTGGCTATGTTGTGAACCAGCCATAAGGCGAAGGCTGCATAGATTAAAGCAGGTCTGGTCTTCTCTATGTGCAGTTAATAGGAAGAATTCCAGTTTAGCCTTAAGTTGCCATGGTAACACTAACCAGAATTACTATTTAACTGTAAATAAAAAGCAGTTCTTTTTTTTACTGGATACAAGCATACTAAGCAGTGTTTAGGTTTTTAGGCTCTATTGTATGGGTGCTAGAATTGTCATATCGGTTAGAGTGACAGAAAGGCTGTATTTAGACACTAGCTTGAATTACAAACCAAACTCCAAGCACTGCTTCTGACCTGGTGTGGAGAACATGGCAGACTGGACTCCCATGAGGTCAGTGGGAAAAGCGAGAATTTCCAAGAAAGTTGCTCTTGCTGAAGGCATAACACGCAATCTGTGATTTCTAGCAGCAGACGGTGCTGTGTTCTATAAATTTATTCTTCGGGGACACACAAATACACTCTGTATAGACCCATCTTCACACTCTTTCACTATTTTTTGACCCCCTAAAAAACAAGAATGCAAATATTCTGAAAGGACACACCTCCTTTCCTCCCTCACTGCATCTCTTTTTTTTTTTCCTGAGGTGGGTGGGAGCAACCGGAGAATGCTCTCGGCTCAGGGCTTTTTTTTCCGTAAGACGGGCAGCGATGGCGTACCAGCCCTGCGTCCGGCGCTACCCTGATGCTGCTCCACGCCACCTGCAATGAGGCTCTGCGGTGACAGATCTCACAGCCGAATGGACGCTTGTACATCTCTGCATTTTGACAGCTAAGTCTGTGCTTTTTCTGAAGAGGCGTCGGAAAGCTCTTGGCGGTGAGGGGCGGGGGGTTAACGCCTGAGAATAAAGATAAAACGGAAATCTCCGGAGTATTCATACTTCTGTTCTGCTTCCTCTTCTTCTTCATCCTCATCGCGCTGCTCGGGGGCTCTGTGTCACTTCACCTCTTTACACTCTCCCTCCTCTGCCTCCTTATCTATTTCTCCATCTACCTGCTCTACAATTTTTTTCTTTTTGTGAGCACCATGAGGATGCGGGGGGCAGAGGGGGGGGGACACTTTCCCTCATCATCCTCATCCCTGGACTCGCCTCTCTCTCTACTCCTCTCACTTTTAACCCCCCCCCACTTTCCCACACCTCTAAATGCAGCCCATTTAAACTGAGACTTGCCTTTTTTTTTTCTTTTTTTTTTTTAAACGCCCACCACTCCATTGGTGTCACCCGCATTCTAGCTTTCACTCTCTGCTCTTCTCCATCTCATTCCCTGTTTCACTCATTCTGGGATTTTTTATTTTTTTATTAGCCTTTTAGGTAGGCTCGTTCGCACTCTATTCTCCATCTGTCACTCCCGTGTGCGCTTCTGTGTGTGCGGCACATTTGCGTCAGATGCTCGCCGGCGAGCTCTGAAGTATGGCTGAGAGAAGTTCTGGTTTGCCCAGCTCAGTCGGTCCATGTGTCGCCGTTTTCCATGATAAATTCCGCCCCCTCCCTCCTATCGCTCTATCTAGCTCCTCTCTGACATGCAACAAAGAACTACCTCTCATGCTGTGACTTTAAGAGTAGACACTTGTTCCTTTCTGTCTTGCCGGTGTTTTCATTAAAGTCTGCCTGCCGTGTGCCTCATTTCCTCCCCCCTCTCCATCTCTTTCTCTCTTTCTTTCAACCGTTCCCGCTCAGTCAGACCCTCCATCAAAGTCCCGGAGGCCTTCACTGCCGCGATCTCAGCATGACCAAAGTGCCATTTCAAAGGCTTTTCATATGACACATGCCAGCCGGTCCTTCCAGGATGGCGTCCATGTTGCCGTTCCATGCTCACTAACCTGTAATCTGCCTCTCGAGCTGCACTCTTTAATGACGGCCTCTTAGCATCTGCTGCAGCACCATTTTCCCCGCTGTCTCCCTGTCTGTTCTCCTACTCTACTGGTCCGTCACCTGTGCCCCCCTCTCTCTCTCTCTCTCTCTCTCTCTCTCCCCCTTTCTCCCTCCCTTTTTCTCTCTCCCTCCCCTTCTCTCCCTCGCTCTCGCTCTCTCTCTCTCTCTCTCTTTCTTGCGCTCTCTCACTCTTCCTCTGACACACACGCACAAGCACTGAAATAGAATGGACTAAAACCCTCGCTGAATTTTTTTTTATCTTTTTAAAGGATTTTTTTTCTTTTCTCCCCTCATACTTTCTCTCTGTCACCCCTTTTTCATCCCTTCATCTCAATACAGCCATTTCTTTCCTTCATTGACTTTAACCGGTTCATTCGTTGATTTGTTTTGTTTTATTTATTTTATTTTTTTTTTTACATTAGATAATCATAAATAAGCATTGTGGTCTCCGCCTCCATGAAACTCCATTCATTTCACAGTTTCATTTGGGTTCATTTAATGGGGGGAATGCTTTTGTGTTTGAGTTAGTGTTTTTAAAAAATCATTTTTAGGAATACGAGGATAGGAGGGTGGGGGTTTTGCAGAAAATTTTAACTGGATTACCAGCCGACCAAAAACTTATACCAGAATTAGAGTGTGTGTGTGTGTGAGGCAGAATTTTGGACGTAGCTGGATAAGTGCAGAAATTCATTCTGCCACCTCATAGTTTCTATGCTGATGTTTTGCTTCTTCTGCTAAGACTAAAGGTTCCACCTCAGCTGTGTTTGAAGTTCACCGGAGAGGTTTTATAGAGCTTGGTTTAATAACTGTGATTAAATGAATTTTGGATTGTCTTTTTTTTATTTGTATGTTTCATTTTTTGAGGAGTATATGTATGACTGGGAACAAATTCCTGTTTGAAACAGTCATTATCTTTACAATTCTGGACTGTGTTTTTCTCTACTGGACTAAAAACTGATTTTAATACTTTTTTCTACTATTAATTTTGAATGGAATTTTCCCATCCAGGAATAAGGACCACATTTTCAGTCTTTAGCATTAGTATTGATACAAATATGATGTAATACTTTTCTCTCTTGAGACATCTGAAATGCAAGCAGTGCATGGAAGGGGTTAATTAGGTGAGTACCGATTCCCTCCTTCCTATACATCTGCTGTATGCAGTGTGTGTGTGTGTGTGTGTGCCCGTGCTCGAGCGCTGTATGTCTGTGTTCACGGTGTCATGATCTTTTTATATATCGCACTTCATAGCATCACTGAGTGTGTTTCGTTTGCAGGGGTGTGTGTCTGTTTCTGATGGTTTAATGGTTCCCTAAGCATTACTGTGCCAGTACAATTAGTGCTGCATTTATTTTTTTGTGTGTCGGTCAGTATATTACTTTTGGTATATGTCAGGGTATGGCTATGCGTGCGTGCGTTTGTGTGTGTGTGTGTGTGTGTGTGTATACCAGGGTGGGACTGAATGTAGGTGGGCTGTTGAATCACAGTCTAAACACTTTCCCTTTCCTTCCCTGCTGACCCTTTTCTTTTCATATCTCCCTGTTACTAAAAATGCGCCTGTCAGATAGCTGGGCTCCAGATGCCTGTCTCTCCCTGTCTTTCATGCGCTTATGTAACCTGCATCTTCATATGTCATACCGAAGCGTCCTTCCCGTGCGCTCTTCTCCCACACCTATTCCGGCTCTCCGTGCAGCTATTGGATACATTGTTAATTCAGAGCAGTGTGTGTGTGTGTGTGTGTGTGTGTGTATGTAAATGTCTGCTTTCAGGCTTCTGCCTTTCCCTTCCGGCATTCTGCCTGTCACACTCTAGCCTGCAGAGCTCGACGCAAATCTCACCGTCGCCCTGCGATCTGCATTCCCGGGAAGTGCTCGCGTGCGGCCGATTCCCTCCCCAACCCCCCCCCCCCCACTCCTTCGCACTTCTGCTGTGGCTCAGTCGTCCAGTCTCAGCATGCTCGCCAATTAACCTAGCAGTCATTTTGGCAAGGCGATGGATTGGGGGGTGGCGGGTGGGTAATCGCTCCTCTGCTGTCGTTGCGGTCAAGGTTACGCTTGTGGTTTACTCAGGAGCTGCTTGGAATCCCTGCGATCCCCATCATCATCTGGCTCGGTCTGTCATGTGTTCCCCAGGTCTGTGTGGCTTCAGATGACCTGTCGCCGTGTCCCATTTTCCAGCCGGCTGTGTGATGCGGTCATGTGACTAAATGCTTAAATTTGGGGGGGGGGGCGGGGGTTGGGTGATAGAGCATCTCATAGATGCACCTCTTACCAAATCCGCCCACGTATGTTACCCCTGGCAGGGGGAGGCGAGGGGCTCTGGAATTGGCTCAGGGGACGGTTGCCACTCTGCCTCGTTAGCGACTCACTAAGCCTGCCAGCTCCGGAACAGACTGAGGAGTGGACACCTTCGGAGCATGGAGCCATCGAAAGCCCCAGTGGTTAATGGGATGGATCGGGATGCGGAGCTCAGGCGGCGAGAGTCCGCCGGTGTCCGCTGGGACGGAGTTAAAACGAGCCAAACGCCTTAAAGCAGAGACCTTAGTGGCCAAGTTAGAGTCCACTGATGATGGACGAGCCTTCAGGTGTGAATGCTGTACGTGGAGCCAGAATTAAAGCGAATCCATCACTCATAATCAGCGTTTAATTAGACTGTCCAACATGACGTGATTAATTAATTTCAGAGGTTAATTCTTACAGTGCTGTCGCGTTCCGCTGCCCCCTGAAGGGGTTGAATTGTCATAAGCGGTTTGCTGTTTTGTTAGTGAATCGCGCGGACAGGCCGCGTGGAAATAGCGCGGCTAGGGGAGGTGCTTAGGCCACATGACTGCTCTTTCGATTTCTGGGTAGAACTCTGACCCTTGCAGTTAACATTCGCTTGAGTAAGTGGGTGGTATTGGATGAGTTTATCTTTCTGATATAGCTTAATTTAAAGGTGCTTCTATTCAGTTATTAAATCATCATAATCATCCTCTGTTTTTTAATAGCTCTTGGAACTTTTGGAAGAGTTACTGTGTATATCACACACACAGCCCCGCTGTGTATAGCATTTAGTTTGAAAAGGCTACTTTTGAGTCCTGAGGCCTAACATCTCAAAGATCAGTGTAAAGATCTGTGGAATATAATGCCCTCCCTGTCTTCCCCGCCAAAGCCGAACGTCATCCTTTCCTCTCCAGCTCTCATGCTGCACCTTCACAAATGTGAATTACGAACCGGAACCAAGCCCTCATTCTCCGAGGATGCCGTTTATCTCCGTGGCTGACGCGACCGTATCGCAGTCTGATAATTCATTCTTGGAGGATAACGCTGACAGAGTGACAACCTCAGCACTTGTCATTCGCAACCTGTGGGCTGACCGTCATTCCCGTAACCTTCCTCCTCGCTGTGCTGTCTTTCTTGTGGTTTCCGCCGTGTGTCTTATGTGTGCCGTTTACCCATGTTTGAAAACTTAATGTGTGTGTGTGTGTGTGATAGAAAAAGATCTTATCAATTTATAAAATATAGAAACCACAATCTGCTGCCTCAAGGCCAGTGTTCATTATTAATCTGCATTTTTAATTTATCACTTATTTACCTAGAGTGCTGTCTTTTCCAGTAGGATCTAGATCAGTCCCACCACCTGCTCAGACCATTTTAGGGACGGGACCCTATAAACGGATGTGGATGTGCGTGTAATTAACGTTACTAGACGTTAATCACACCACCACTGAACTAGTTTTGGATAATTAGAGCGAGCAGGAGAGGGAATTTTGTACATAAATCTGGGTAGAATACATAATTTATCAAATTGCCTGGCTGGATCAAAATTATTCTCATCACAGCCTTGATCTCCTCTGTCTCTTCCAAGAAAAGGGGGGGGCAGGGAAAGACAGAAAGAGGTGGACGCCCACTTTGGGACAGAGAGGAGGAAAACAAGTGGCCGGGTTTTTTTTTTTTGGTTCGTAAGAGCTTGCGACTACGATGATGCATTCTCGATGTTAATCGCCTAAACAAACGGACAGCGTCTGTGCAGGACGAGCATTTCAAAAAGCATCTCTGTAAAGTGTCAGTTTGAGTCAGTCTGAGTCATGCCGGACTCTTGACAGAAGCGTGATTTGAGTTTGCCGACCTTTTTCATATCAACTTTTTTTCTATTTATTATTTTTTTAATTTTCATTTAACGTTGTGCGGTGGATGATGAGTAATCGTCTGTTGTTTCCTACAGACTGCCGCAGTGAAGCACCAAGCCGAACAACACGATAGATAAAGCAGTGAGGAGGGGACTCAGGACAGCTGAAGAAAGAGAAAACAGCCAGTCCGTTCCACCCGCTTCTTTGGACCTTCCGGAAACTTCCCCCATACGTCAGGTTCCTTCAGCTGCTGTGAGTTTGGTTACAAGGGAGGAGCTAAGAATCTTGAATCCCCACTGAGAAAAGATTTGAGGAGTGATGACTGAAAAGGAACAGCCCAAATCATTGTCTGTCCTCCATATCCTGTCTCTTTTTGAGTCCACAGTTACATATTTTCAATGACTCATAAGTAAATCACTACTCACAGATATTAATACTCAGTCTGATGTCTATGTTCTTTGACCTTTCACTGTTTTTTACCTTGCACTTCCATTTAAAAAATACATGAACCAGAATGGCAAACCGACTTTGTGATTAACTGTCTTCTCCTTTTCACACACGTGGCACTCCGCAGTTTGTGCAGTTCAGCCCCCTCACTCTTCTTTTCTCTCCTTGCTATTGTCTCGTCTCCAGCTGTTATCAGTTCACTCTCCCTTTGTCTGGGGCTATGAGAGGGAGAGCGGAGTTCCTGGTCACTCCATCATGCCAGTTCTGAGAAGCAGGGATGAGATCCGGGCTGGCAGTTCACAAGGTGAGGCAGTCAGAGGCGATGTGTGCCCCCCCTAAACACCTCTGCCCCACTAATTATCTCTGACACTACTCTTGAATGTGCCTCCGTATCTGTGTGTGCCCTTAGACCCAGGAAAGAGGGGATGACTGTTTGCCCTTGTGGTTGGGGGCATTGCCGTCCACCCAGAGTTCCCTGGGATTGTGCAGTCCTGGCTTCCCTGTTTAACAGGTCGCCGATGGATCGATGGACAGCATGGCCGTGTGGGGGATCGGAGAAGGTGTCAAGGCCCAGTCTGTATCGAGTATCGGGCTCATTTGCATGGCTTTACAAATATCGACTAATCAGTTAAAGCAGTGTTTCCCAATTCAGGCCTTGGGGACCCACAGACAGTCCATGTTTCTGCTGCCTCCCACCTCCGGGAGCAGGGAGGGACCAAAAACATGGACTGTCTGTGGGTCCCCAAGGACCGGATTGGGAGACACTGAGTTAAAGGATTTGTTGAGCAGGGTTGTTCTTTATCTGTGGAATCTGTCCTTTTCTGTGCGCGTTTCCGGACCAGTGAGATGGCGGAGCAGACAGAACAGCTCCTGACTGGATGCGTATCCTGTGTATTATCTCTCGTCATAGATTATTTCGGCACCTTTGGTGAAAATCGGTCATGTGACGCTCGGAGACATAACGCCCACTGCCGGTGGGCCTCCCCGCCAGCCGGTTCTCATTCTTGCTGGTTGATAATTTCCTGTTTTTCCCCCTGGTGCTCACTGAAGCTACTGTTACACCCCCTCACTGTTTTAATTCTACAGTCAGTTGGCCAAGCAGAGATTTTTAAGTGGCAAAGCTGAGGCACTGTATGGGGTCGCGGAATAAATACCCCCATTAGTTCCTCTAATGCTTCATTGCCGTTTCTGTCCTCATTCCTGTCATGGCCTCCAGGAGGTGTATGACTTACAACACCAGGAAACCATTTGCTGTTTCAAATACCGGGGATATCCTGAAGATTACTTCATCCGCCACCCGTATCTGTTTGAAATATTCAAGGTTTATTTTTGACTTTATCAAGATGGAGGTGGATTTCTGCTCCATGCCGGCTTTCCGAAGGTGACAGCAGAAGGGGTTGATTTCGGAGGCCCTCGGCTTCTTGGCCGCCTTGCCCATCCTCGAGCTGTCCCGCCCAGCGGGGGCGGGGGCTCGGGTGGCGTTTGGGTCTCTCTGATGTTCGGGAAGAGCGTGATTGAGGAGTAACAACATGGCTGGGAGCTTGAGTCAGCTTGAGATGGAGACAAAGACTGAAAGAAGGAAGGCAGGTCGCCCATGTGTGTGGGAAGAAGGAACAGGCTGTGCGGTGATGCGTTTGAGGCGTGAACGTGTTATTTAAAGGGAAACACCATATAAGTCAAATAATTCTTCATCGTATTCCCCAGTGGTCATGGTTGGTGCCAAATAACGGCATGTCATGGTGAAAAATGACATTCTGCCATTCTGTCTTTGAGTCTTCGGCCTAGGATCGCGCTCCGAGAGTACAGCACCAGCTGTCCGTCCGTGAATCAGCTTGTGTGCCAGACAGTCAAATTGTCGATAACCAATGACAGATTAAAGAGTGAAACTGTAGATTTTTAAAACCATTTCTCATAAAAACACAGCAGCAGCAGCAACGGTCACAGATTAACATGACCCCGCTGCATATCGACTACTTTGAGCTCTCGTATGTATATGTCGTCAAGTCCTTTGTTTACGTCGTTGGTAACGTTGGAAATGCCACAAACGTGAATTTGATTGTATTGTAATGGAATCGATGTCATCAGTTTAACTGGATCTCACAGTAACATTTAATGACATGGAGGCTGAACACCTGCAAATAGGAACAATTAATTGATTTGGTTTGTGTGCGCTTTGAGGAAAAGACACTGCCTTATGGAGGATTAGCTTGCTGTCAAAAGTGGCAGTGCAGCTACTTAAAGACTTTTCTCTCTGGAACAAAACATTTGGAACAGCAAAATGGCTCTGAATTATAGAAGCAGCCAAATCAGCCGCATGTTAGACGTGAAGTTTTGGTATAGAAAATGGAGGGTTGGATGCATGGATGGATGTACTTGTCAGTAGTATATTTATTTTCGTAAATGAAAATAAACTATATGCAGTATCGGTTTACAAAACCTCTGTGCATGGATTGGTTAAAAACACAATCTGGTCACATATATGGGCATGTTTCTCAAACCATATCTCTACCGGGAGCTGGGAGGGAGCAAAATTGCGGACCGTCTGGGGGTCCCCGTGGACCAGATTGAGAGCCACTGCCTTAAGCATGGAGGAGCAGGGGGGGACTGGGGTGCGTGTCCGACTGGAATCTGGCCTGCTGGGGACCCTGCATGAAGCGTCAGGAGCCGGGTGTGTGCTGGACCTGAAGACATTGCGGGCCTACAGCTGGCGTTAACTGGGAACTGCTTGCTCATTAATTAACAATGACCCGAGAGGGGCAAAAGGGGGCTGTTAAAGACAGGGGTACGGTAAGTGGGGGGGGGGGG
>JAABNX020000052.1:1793645-1803661 GCA_015163995.2 Mormyrus lacerda | reverse complement strand
CCCCCGCTCCCTATTTCCCACTTCCTCTCTTGCTGACTTTCCACTGCCTCTTTAATTAAAATCGCTCAGCACCGGTGGGGCTTTGGCGTAGCTGTGATTTAAACAGGAGAGTGACACTCGGTTGACGTCGCTGTCAGACGCAAAGCGCGTCACATTGGTCATAAAGAAGTACCACCGCATCGGCTTTTCTCGCAGCATGCAGGCGGCATTTACAGTGCGGAATGTGCTTGCACCATTTCTCGATTCTTCTGATGGGGGGCCGGCCAGCTACGCTTTTGTGTGTTTTTTGTTTTCTTTCTCAAATGACCAATGGTTGAAGCTCATGGAGGCCATCGGCACGATGGTATAGTGGCACTTTTAGTGGAATCTGCCCAAGAGTCCGGTAGTCAGTCCAGATAAAGGAACTAGCATCTGCTCAAGAACATGACAAGATCATAAGACAGATGTAACCAGGGGCCAGGCTTCAGAGGCGCCAGCCCTAGCTGAAAAATGATTGGTTTGGCCCCTCCCCATTACTCACCAATTCAAAACATACCATTGGCTAATGATAAGGTTGGCCCCTCTGTATGAATTACGGCCCCATCATAAAATGATCTTAGAATTCCTCCTGAGCGTTATGAAAGTTATAAGCCGTGTTATTCTTTCCTGAGGTAGAAGGTCATATTATGAGAGCAATAACAGTAACACTGCCAGCATAATTATAATTATGATAATACTGCTGCTACTAATAATGATAACAACAATTATAATTGTATTGTGTGTAAAACAATCAGTGGTTTGGCCTGACCCTCTATACGTCATGTGGGTCTCGAGGGAGTATCTTGGTTGCGAGCTCCTGAAATCGCTCAGGCGACGGCCACCATATAAGTGGTTAGGTTTGAGGTGGTGATCCGCCTGCCTCTTCACCGAAATCCACACCGGTGTTGTCGTTCACCTAATGGCGGACTCTGTGCATCCCGTTCAGCACTCGCTTGTCACCTGCGGAAAAGCGCCATAGACAGAATACACAGGGCGGGCCGGTCGGCTGAGCTGGTCGTTGTCAGCGCTTTCTGCAGCGACATTAAACATGGCCACAGATGGCGCCGGGGCCTCCACCCTAAACGGGCTTAGAGCGTGTGCCGCAGCGAAGCGCTGCTTCTGGGTGGAGCTTTCTAGTGAAGAACACAGCAGAAGGAGAAGCGCACAGCCAGTAAGGTCAGGCGCGTCGCTGGAAGGAATCGACATTAATTCTGCTGATGGCGCCCGGGGTCACGGGGCTGGCGAGCTCGTCAGACACGTGCTCCAGAAAAACCCAATGACATGTCCTACACGGCACCACGCGTGCCTTTGGGCGGGGGCTGCCATCGTTCAGGTCCTGCTGCCAGGAGCCAGAGTGTATGCGCAAAGGCGCGGCAGCCCTGTCCCACCAACTGAATGTGGTTTGCATTGGCCACAGAGGAAGCGCTCATGAGCGCCCCCTGCCTTTAAAGATGGGTGGAGTATAGCTTATCGAAAAAATGGAAAATTAAATAAGACCAGTGAATAAAACACAATAATTATTATTTTTTTTCATTTAGATGAACAAAGCCCGGTGGCCTTTGTGTAAACATGGCTGTTCACTTATGAATAAGGAGCACTCCTTTTCAAAGGGATACCGAGCTACTAAGATACCAAGACGAGTCCTTTTCCCCTCTGCAGTGCAGTGACCTCAGTTGTTCCTTAGAATCATTTGCACTTTCAAAAAATGTAGTTTCTCATTTGCTGTTGACATTCAGGTTATTGTATTTCAGTGGATGGAGCATCGCAACAATTTCGGAATTTTTACAAGAGTATGAATTCACTGATTTTATGTTATTAGATTATTTCTGTCACGGATTTTTGTTGAGTTTTTACCCACTGTGTACCACTGCTGCAGCGTAGAGAGGAGTAAACCTTCATCCGTCTGTTAGGGAAACACAGACGCTGCAGAAGATGGCAGCTTATCCGCTAGCTTTCTAATGTTTGCTGCTGGGAGCAGCACGGGCAGCAGCACCGATAGCCCTGTCTTTGTAATTAGCTATCAGCCAAGGAGGTCGGAGTTCGCGGTAAATTCCCGCTTGTGTCCTGGCGACTACTTCCTGTCCATGTGCCGGGAGCTTGTGCGTTGCCTCTCGCGCTGAAATGTACCCGTTAATCCCAGGCTGGCCAAGCCAGAGTCCTAAAAATAACAGTTTGGAATGAGATGGACCAAAAGGGAGAGATTAGCGCGGTGCTAATCTGCGAAAAGCTGTCAATAAAACACATTTCGTGCGATTAGAGGAAGGCTGTTCACGAGGGGTCATTTTGG
This sequence comes from Mormyrus lacerda, assembly GCA_015163995.2. Classification (NCBI taxonomy): domain Eukaryota; kingdom Metazoa; phylum Chordata; class Actinopteri; order Osteoglossiformes; family Mormyridae; genus Mormyrus; species Mormyrus lacerda. Next base: position 1,801,356 of record JAABNX020000052.1, on the reverse strand, counting down.
TTTCTTTGTCATGTCTTGGCTCGTCAAACTTGGTCTCTGTATATGAACGGAGTGGCATGTGTCCAGGCCCTAATGGGACCAAACAAATGACCTTTTTTAGACAGTAATGGATATGAACCAGTTATCACAAGGCGAGACATGAGACAGTGATTGAATATGTTGTCTTTTTGACAAAAAAAAAGAAGAGGGTGAAGAAGAGTAAATGAATTTTAAGACAAATGAATTCTGTGAGCGTTGTCCAGGCCAGACCAGGAGGTGTTTGAAATTTAGTGTGTGGCCCAGTGGGGCTGTGCAGTTAATGACGGTGTGTAAAGTGACATTATGAAGAATGCTGAATAGATCTTTGTTCCTTGTTTAAACTACCACACCTACACTCATTCTGGACCCCAGAGTTTACTCCCCCCCTCAGCTTCTAGAAAGCTGAGACCAGCTCAGATGGCATTCTCTGTAATGTCCCTCTGCCACCAAGTCCACCCCCCAGGCTTGTCTTTCGGTCACCCTGCCGTGGCGGATTCAATTTATGCTACTTATGCTTACATACATGCGCAGTGGCATGGTGGCGCAGTGGTTGGCGCTGTTGCTTCAGACCTCTGGGACCAGCGTTCAAGTCTCTGCCAGGGTTCCGTGTGTGTGGAGTCTCCCCCTGTTGTCGTGGGGTTTCTTCCGGCTTTCCTGCCACAGTTTTAAAACATGCTGAGGTTAATCAATTACCCATAGATGTGCATAGGTGAGTGTGTCCTGAGATGGGGTTGGCACCCAATCTTGGGTTATTCCCTGCCTTGCTCCCGCAAGCTCCAAACCCCTGTGACCCTATCTACTGGGTACAGAAAAGGAATGGATGGATGGATATTTACATTTCAGGCTTTCATCATGAAATGTTCTCCCGGGTGCTTTGCTGGTACTTACACTGTCTTAAAAAAAGGCAGAGAGGTAAAGGTCTCTGTGATGTAATTATCCCTGCCGCTTGGCCCTGGTTTCGCGTCCTCCCAGCGGCCTCTAAGGGCAGCGAGCATCCCAGAGAGATCGCTCACTTTGTGGGACGGCCGCCGTCGCGAGCCCCGCACATAATCCATTCAGTTCAAAAGCTGGTATTCACATGGGGGGGGGGGGTGGCATTCGCTGGCGACGCCAAGATTGAAGCGGCTTACAACGAGCATCTTTTACTGCACACCTCCTCCTGTATTCTATCTTGCACAAGGACTTTGAATGCTGCATAAAAACGCTTATAAGATTGTAACCCCCATCCCGGGGTAAATTCTTCTGGTTGTGAATCAGACGTGCCGCTCAAGGCAGAGGAAGCGTCGCAGTATGCCATGAGACCAGTTGCCACTCCCTACCCATCCGGCGTTTCGCTGAGGCAGCGTCTCCGCTGCTAGCGGAGCACCTATATTTCCTGCTCCTTTCCATCCTTCAGTATAATTTGGCCCGTTTGAGGATAGTCACAATTGTTCAGCCCTCTGAGGAGAGCCACACTGCTTTTGTCTGCTTTGCTTTCTGTATATGTATCCCACAATGAAACTGCTTAGGCTGAACTGCCCTGTAGTTTGCCCCAGGCCAGACTCTGCTGCTAAGGGGGTCCGTTCCGATGCCAGGGAGCTCACGGGCGTGTGAAACGGATCTGGCCATGGTTGCCACATCCTGCCCCCCCAAGGCGGGTTAGGAGAGGCTTCCCTCTCCCTGTACGCGTGCCAGTGGTGGGAGTTCGGCATACATGCCCAGTTATCGGCTCTGCTAAGAGAAGCCAGCCCCGCGTTCCCCATGTGTGGTGCTCGCCGACGCCCTCCAGTGGGCGGGCAGATAAGTGAGTGAGACATCCGGATTTGTTTGTGTCGGGGAACACTGGTGCGTGAGAGGTACCAGCGTGTATCTCTGTGTCCATCATCAGTGTTACACTGTGAGGGCCTATTTTAACGGTTGCTATGGAAACTGAGTGCTGTTGGAGAAGTACAGATTCAAATGGAGCATCTCTTTCTGTCGCCCTTTCCATCTCTCTCTCTTGCCCTGTACCTCCCTCCTTTCCTCAGCCCTCTTCCTGCTGCTCAGTCTATCTGTTGCTGATCTTCTCTTCCCTCTTTCTCTCATTCTCTCACCCTGTCTTTAATTCCCCCTATTCCTTGAATCCAAATCCCAATCTTGGTTCCGCTTTCCATCCTCTTCCTTCTACCCCTTTGTTACAGGCCCCCCACCTCCCTTGGACTTACACTTCCACCTCATTTTCCACCCTTAGGAAGAGTGTGCAGTTGACAGTTAACACAGGGACCTGTAATTAACCCTGACGAACTTCTAGCAATTAGTTATCTTAAAGGAACCCTTCTGCTCTCCCCAACCCCCATGTTTCTGTCAATGTTTATCTATCTCTCTCTCTTTCTATCTTTCTCACTCTATCATGCGGTGTATTTATTGTGCATTTCTGCGTTGTCATCTCTATCCCCCCTTTTCCTCCCTGTGTTACAGGTTGGGAACCCCACCGGAAACGCACACAGACATATATGCGCATGTACATACACATACACACACAAAACATGCCTGTCAGAACACAAGCTGTGTGTTATGCTTTTGCTCCCACTTTCTTTCGTTCACTCCCCCTCTTCACTCCCCCTCTTCCTACATCACTGTTAATGGAAAGGTCTATAAATAATAGTTAGAGATTTGTGGTCATTCAGAGAGAGGGAGAAAGAGTGCAGCAGAAGAGTGGGGCGTGGAGGCAGGGTCAGACAGTCTATCAGTCAGTCCCTGAATCTGTCCGTCTGTCAGTCTGATAGTCAGTTAATCAATCTCAGAGCTGCTCCGAGTCGCCCTGTCAGCGCATCACTCAGCCCATGGGTCTGTCCCTTAGAGAGTTGATAAAAATCCCTTTTTTTCTCCATCTCCCATCATATATCCTCTGTCCATCTCCTGTACCTCCTTTCTCTCATTTGTTGTCACATCATCTGTGCTTTTTCCGGCTTCCCGTCATTTGCGTGTTTGTGCGAATGCTGTCAGTCTGTCTGTCTGCCTGTCAGTTTGTCCATCAGTGTGCCTGTCTGACTGCTTTTCAGTTTTCCTGCCCATCATATTGTCCACTTCCCTTTCATACTGCCCATCAGTCTGTCTCTTAGTCTGTTTGCCAGTCTGTCCATCCATTTATCTGCCGGTCAGTTTGACTGTCTGCAATACTGTCCATCAGTCTGTCTGTCAATCTGTCCATCAGTCTATCTGTCTGCCTGTTGGTTTGCCTGTCTGTCAATCTGTCCATCAATCTTTCTGTCTACCTTTCAGGTTGCCTGCCTATCACCTTGCATCTCGCCCTGCAGTGGCCCAGTTTCTCCGGCTCTCTTATGAGCCGACACGTGCGATGGAGGCGCTGCTATGTCTGCTGTGGTTAATTAGCGCTGATCACGCAGCTCCTAACTGCTTCTGCTCGCCTTTCTTTCTGTTCCCTCTACCCAGGGATTACGTCTCCACTCCTCCGTCATGCCTGCTTGCCACGGTCGTCCGTCCTCCGCCTCCCAGGACCGTCGTGTCTTTCCCAGGGGCTCCCCGCATCTCTCTCCACATTTCTTCCTCTTGCTGTACGTCCTATCACTGGCCACCCCAGGCACATGTCGGCGGGACAAGGGCGGACCTGGAGGACAGGAGAGGGGCGGACCACACTACATCCCTGTGGCACCGGCCCCTCCGCCGCCCAACAAGCTGACGCAGGGCCTGAGCATTGCTGTGGTGCTGGTGGGCAACTCCAGCGAACTGGCGCTGGCTGAGGGCCGCGAGAAGGACGATTTCCAGCACATGCCACTGCCGCCCAATGTGGAGCTGGTCACCATGAATGAGACGGACCCCAAGAGTATCATTACGCGCATCTGCGATCTGATGACCAAGCACTGGCTGCAGGGTGTGGTGTTCGGTGATGATACCGACCAGGAGGCCATCGCCCAGATCCTGGACTTCATCTCGGCCCAGACGCACATCCCTATCCTGGGCATCCGTGGCGGCTCATCCATGATCATGGCGGCCAAGGTAGGCTGGATCCGTGCAGGGTCGAGTGAGGGGCCAGCGGGCGTGGAGACGACTGGAGGACATTGGATGAAGTTGCAGACTGAATTGCTGAGGGAGGGATGAGTGACAGGGATGGGGGGGGGTGATGGGTAGGAGGCACAGAGCAGTGACTCGGAAACTTGTCCTCAGTGTCATGGCGTGGCGGAGAACTGGCTGAGTGACGCGGGGCCACCTTTTCATTCTGCCTCTGCAAACAAAACTGCGAGAACAGACAACTGTCCATACCACAGAGTCTCCCTACTGGCTTGAACACGCATTCACACCTGCACTCACATACTCAGAGTATCCCTACTGGCTTACACACACACACACACACACACACACACACACACACATACGTACATTTGGTGCGTAATTAATGATTTCTGATGGTTTCCAGGCTGAGGGTTTACAACCCGTATGGACTATGCTAGCCTTTAGCCCAGTTCATCCTGGGTAGCAATGAACAGCCATAGGGGAGGCCAGGTATGAAAAGTTCACTTCCGTTTGCATCTACGAACAGAGTACGTGCGCTGACAATGGAGGGGGGGGGGGGGGATCAGACTGAGGCCGTAAGCAAAACGGTACATTGCCTCCACTTTGACTGCGGTAGTTAACGGCCTGGAATAATTTAACGGAATTAACTCAGTATGCATCACGTCTGCTGCTCCCGGATGCCAGATCCAGGCGGGATCACGGAGACGCACCGCATTCTTCATTTAACCGATTACCTGCACAGCCACGCAAGTAACACCAGAGCAGGACCATAACTGGGAAATGTGCTGATGGGGTCTAGTAATGATAAAGAAATGGGAGGTGGGGGAGACGCAGTGTAGAGGGGAGGAGGAAGAGGAGGAGGTTGTGCGGGAGGAGCGACACACTCCTCTGTCACTTGCCTAGTTGTTATTACCCCCCCACCCCCACCCCGACACGAGGCCAAGTTCTCCTGGTGTGGTTGGCATGGCAACGGCTCGTACATTTACACACGTAGAACCTGGGTGTGGGGGGGGGGGGGGTTCCTCATTCTCCCACCGATGGAGAGTGATAAACAGACTGACAGGGAGGGAAGAAGGAAGAAGCTGACCACAACTTGGAGGGGAGGTAGTGATGGATCAGGGCGGAAGAGAGAGAGGAGGAGACAGGAAGTGTGGAGGAATTCGAGCGTGATGGCAAGAGCAGAGATAAACAAATGGGGCCAGAAAGGTGATGCGGGCGGCACAGGTGAGGCTCAGATTAATTAGGGGGAGATGGAGACGGAGATGGATAAGCAGGAGAGCGACACACTACTTTAATCTGGTGGCCGGGGGATGGGTGCTGTGCTGCTGTGCTGCTGTGCTGTGAGAGGCCTGCTGGGGGGAACGTGATTTTGATTTATTCTGTAAAATGCTGAAGGGCACTGGAAGCGCGTGCCTGTGGGGGGTGGCTGTGCTGGGACATGATGGGAAGTGTGTGTGGCATAATTTTTTGAGGCCACTGAATATTTATCTGTTTCGCCAGCACTTTTATCCAACTCACTGTACAATTAAGAAAGCAGGGTCAGCCACTTCCCTGGGGTTATGGGTCTTGCTCAGGGACCCAGCAGCGAAACCGCTCTGCCAACCTGGGGATTTGAACCAACAACCTTCCGATCACAGGCGTGGAGTCCTGACCCACTGAGCTGCACAGTGTCCCCTAGCATATATTTGTGGTGTTTTGTGTTTCTTTGTGTGCCGTGTGTTTCGCTACCTGATCGCGCATGACAGCGAACAGATCTACGTGTGCTCCCCTGTCCAGTGGGCACTGGGTTTTGTGTTTGTTTGTTTTAATCCCAACACTGAATGATGTCAGTGGAAGGGCGCAACAAAACTCAAGAGGCAGTTTAACGCTCAAGAGTGCCCCGCTGTTTCCATGTCGGACCGCCACACAGCCCCTGCACCGTTCACGGCGTAACGCAACACTTCATCGGTCCAGAACTGCCCGGCCCTCAGAGGTGTGACTGAGGTGATTAATTTATTCCTGGAGCGATTTCGTGGCATTCGGGAATGAGATGTACCGGACCTGAATGCTGACGGTAGTGACCTGTGTCTTGCACATATTCCCAATTTTGGGGGGGGGGGGTTGTGGGTGGTGGTATTGAAACTTGAAATTTTGCTGGGGCCAGCCCTGCTACAAGCTCAATCCAGAGGGGAGCTGTTTTTCGGGGTCACCTCGCCTGAGGCAGGGTTGGGGGTCGTTTTGGCTAGCTGTCACCGTTGGCAACGCCCAGTCAGCGGGGTTTTAATCAGCCCAGCCGATCCTGTCCATCTGTATATGCGATCCATCACCGGCCGGCTTGTTTTACGGCAGCGGTTAATGAGGTCTAGCACCGTTTCGCTGTGATACACTCTCCTGCTCTCTGAAAAACACGTGCGGTTGGGCAGCCCCCTCAAGATGCCCAAGCTGCCCTGCCTCTCTCATTCCGCTGTCACGCGCTGCTTCTCCTCAGTCACCGACCCCTGTGTTATAATTCCCTTTCTGTTTTTTTGCCTTCCCTCTATCAATACTCTCTCTCGTTCTGTCCTGATTTCGAGATGTGGCTGACCAGCTAGCATGCTTTTAAGAAAGAGAGAGCGCCCTAAATATGTGTGTCCTATTTTTCCTGCCTCTTTTCGTCCATTTCAAACATGAATGTTAAGACTTACTTATAACTTTTCTCGCTTCGTAGGACATGTGTTTTGGGAACAATCTGTAGAAAGCATGTCCTGTGCCCTGTAGACAGCATGTCCTGTGCCCTGTAGACAGCATGTCCTGCGCCTTACAGACAGCGTGTCCTGTGCTCTATTGGCAGGATAGCTTATGTTCTGTAGATGGATTATCCGGTATCCTTTAAATGGGATACTTTGTGCTCTGTAGATGGGATGTCTTGTGCCTTGTGGATGGGATGTCCTTTGCCCTGTAGACAGGATGTCCTGCGCTCTGCAGACAGGATGTTCTGCGCTCTGTAGATCAGATGTCATGTGCCTCTGTAACAGGCCATACATGTGATCCATTGGGTTATTTGTGGAGAAATGTTTTATCAGGGACAATCATAAGCACAGGCAATTTTCGCGGTTTTAAAGAGCGTTTTATTGGCACTACCAGCCTGAACTCCTGACTGCCGCAGACGCAGAACAAACTCGCCGCTCAGAAGCACCACAAAGCGTTCTGGTTTACAGTGATCAGGGTGGCCAGTTGGGCATGTAATCGGAAGGGTTTTTATTCACCTTTGGGTTTTCACAGATTTTGCACTGACCAGGCTGCTGGGAGGTGCTGGGAGGTGCTGGGAGGTGCTGGGAGGTGCTGGGAGGCGCCTGATTCCTTCTGTAATTTATGTCTTGTCTGTGGTTAAAAGCTAGCAGCAGTAATTGGAGGATTTAATTGCGTATTGATAATGTATGGTACTGTCTGTGGACACTTTATTCTTGATGGAATGGAGCTGGCCATGGCTGGCTCAGGGAGACTATACTCCTATTTAGGGACTATGACTCACTGGGCCCCGGATGGCCATGGGTACAGACTGAACCCCACCACACTCTTCGCCCCACTGCCCCATCAATCTCGGCTCTCCTCTTAATTTTCATTTATTTTTCACATTGCTTTCTTTTTCTTTCTTTCTCTAGGCCTGTGTGACAGAATGCTGGTCTGTTTCAGGCCCTTCTTCCTGTGAAGTTCTGATGCACAGTATGGTTATTGCCCCCCTGCA
>JAABNX020000052.1:1751088-1773417 GCA_015163995.2 Mormyrus lacerda | reverse complement strand
CGTTTCCCCCCCCCCCCCCCCCCCCCCTGATTTTGCACATTTGGAATGAAGGAAGTCCGAGTCTGTTTGACTGACAGCAAAGGGATAATTAACCTATTACCATGTTACCAAGCAGTACTTGCGTGTCAGCCATCAGATGCAACATCTCCTGTCGTCATGGTGCTTGTGCTGCATGTGCATACCATGCCAACCACCCCCCCCTCTATCCCTAACAGCTTTCTGCAAAAGCCCTCAAGAAATCTCCTTTTTAACTAACTCCCGTCCTAACCTCCCTGCACGCCCACAGTTCCAGAGGCCGAACGACTATGCGCCACCCTTCCGCTTTGGCACGGTCCCCAACGGCAGCACGGAGAGGAACATCCGGAACAATTACAAAGAGATGCATACCTACATGGTCAAGTTCCACCAGAAGAACGTGGATGAGGCACTGTACAGCCTGAAGACCGGGTGAGTGGCTGCAGGGACCCAGGAGGCAGGGCTGAGAGCAGGGCTACGATAGAAATTGCCGGCTGCACCTGGACATGCCTGTAGGCGCGATCCCTAATACTGATTAGGAGGTCATCTGGTGTCCAGATATCCAGGCTGTGTGGCATCAATAGGTCACAGACCAATTAAGAACCAAGCAGTGAAGATTATTCAGAAGCTATTCGTGTACAGTTCTGTTGTCCGTCATTAATTCCACACACTCCTACCGACTTTCCAGCAAGCTGGACGCCTTCATATACGACGCAGCCGTGCTCAACTATATGGCCGGCAGGGATGAAGGCTGTAAGCTGGTCACCATCGGCAGTGGATACATCTTCGCCACCACAGGCTACGGCATCGCAATTCAGAAGGATTCTGGTTGGAAGAGGTCGGTGGACCTGGCCATCCTGCAGCTCTTCGGAGATGGTAAACCTTCCGTGACCCGGAGCCTGTGCTTCGCGCCGCCATATAAAACCTGCTTCTGGCCAGCCATAAATACACATAACGCTGATTTGACGTGTGAGTGTCTCCCAAACGTGCTGGGGGGGATTTCACGTTCGATCTCGTTTATTACCATCGCCACCTGTCTGTAAGTGGCTGACGTCCTCTGGCTCGTTTGGTGGATTGATTCTGGCATGGCCAAAGCCAATCGCGTCACGGCTCTAATACGCGCTATCAGGGCCCCTGTCTCCCTCCACGGGGCTTTAATACAGGCAGCAGCAGGCAGGCCGCTCCACCGGGATGGCCCGAGAAGCTACCTGCCCCTCTCGTTAGCCAATGTTTAGTCTCGTTTGTTTTCTATTATTATTTTCAGCAGCAAGAGGGAAGGGCAGTTGTGGTTAATTTGGGGTGCATCGTATAAATATGGTGAGAACTTAAGTTCAGGTCTGTCCTAGGTCCTTGTGCGCTGACAATCCAAACCAGGACACTGTCGCTGCTGGTGCCTCTAGACTGTGTGTGTGCATTTTGTTTGTATGCAAATGCGGGTCAGTTCAGAATTTAAGCCCACTATGTAGAATGTGCGGCTGTTTATATTTGGGTCATAGTTTGGTTTGATCCCAGTCCTCATCATGTACCGTATATGTGTATGTGTTGTTTCTGAACATGCCTTATAAACATGTGTGTGGTCCTCGTGTGCGTACATGCTTTCACCTTCCCCAGCGAATGTGGGCCAGTGCAAAGTGTCTCAGCCCTTCGCCGTAAGTGATCCTCCGTCCTCCCAGAATTTCAAAGTCACTTCGACACACCCGGACATGCACACTCTCGCCGCGGCCTACTTTGGTGACACTGCTGCGGATGCATGCATGCCTCAAGAACGAACGGGACATGGGCAGGCAAGATGTAGGTGCTATGGGAGTGGGGTAATGGACATGGGTGGTTGGTATCTCTGAAGCCCCTGCAACACATACTGGTTAACTTTCTCCCTTGCCTTAACTAAACATATACAAAAATGTTAGTGAGATGTCAAGAGTTAATTGTCCTTTATCAGATCACTGTAACAGGTGTTTCGAATAAAGCGCTAAACTTAATCCCCATCTTCTCCATTATCTTTGTTCTTTATTTAACTTCCCATGATTTTCTTCCTCTCAACCTTGAGGGCGAGTGAGCCTCTTGAGTGAGGCTCCCTCAATAATTAACAATAATCTGCATCTCCCTCACCCCCCCCCCCCATCTATTCTGCCTTTGTCCTCCCTCCACCAAGGTGAAATGGAGGAACTGGAGGCGCTTTGGCTGACTGGCATCTGCCACCACGAAAAGAACGAGGTGATGAGCAGCCAGCTGGACATCGACAACATGGCGGGGGTCTTCTACATGCTGGGGGCGGCCATGGCGCTCTCACTCATCACCTTCATCTGCGAGCACCTCTTCTATTGGCAGCTGCGCTTCTGCTTCATGGGTGTCTGCTCCGGCAAGCCCGGCATCACATACTCCATTAGCAGGGTGAGTAGGAGCAGGACCCGGGGGTGGCTGTTTTACTGCCTGTTTTCCTGTAATCTAAGAAATGCGGAAGAAAGAGCCTCATGTCCCGCTGACTTAATCAACATGTGAGGAGGACCTCCAGGGTGGCTAATTTGCTGCCTGTTTTTCTTTGTTCTAAGAATGAAAAAAGAAAAAGCCTACTCCATCAGCATGACTTATATAGGCGTACCTCCAGGGTGCCTGTGTTACTTTCTGATTTCCTTTCCCAAAACAGATGGCTCTCCTTGTCACCATCTTTACAGGAAATTTCTGGTTTATTATTAAGTTTCTTCTCTTTCATCAAGTTAAAATTAACCCGACCTTGAATAAGAGTATACAGCTGCCTGAGTGTGGGGGTCATTGTACTTTAAGTAGTTTGCCTTTGCCTCCAAAGATGACGTCAGAGGTTAGACACGGCAGGATTCAACTCACTGTGTGAGCTTAGCAGATTGTCAGATCCTGGTTTCATCCCAGTCTTTCTGGGCAACGAATAACCCCGCTTTAATGAGGTGTTTACATAAGTGCTTGCACCAAAGTATGCTTCTAGTCATAGTAAATATTTGCACCAAACCCAGCGTCGGGACAGGAATACTTGCAGAAACGGCGACGAAGATCGGTCACACTCGGTTGATTTCTCTTTCCCTAAGCACTAAGGCATAGTCCAAGCCTCTTCTTGGATCAGACGCTGCGGTGCCAATTCTGTTGACATTTTGAACATGACTCTCAACGCTCCGCACCACCAGGCGACTTCCACCAAGGCCACTGTGATTTACATGCATGGGAATGTGCATCTTGTACAATGAATCATTGTGACATCATGTAACAGCTCACCAGATGTCTGTAGCAGGGCCCACCTACTGCGTGCCGCTTCTTCTTCTACACCTTACGCCTCTTTGGCCTGCTCGTACACCTGGACCCGTCCCCCAGGGAGTTAATTTTGCGAGACTCTGGCCAAGATCTCTCTCTCTCTCTCGCTCTCTCCCTCTCTCGATGGCGTTGCCCGTTGCCGCCGGAAGGGCTGAAACGGCACATTAATACCTCCCCTGAATCAAAGCGTCCGCAGAGAGAAGCCGGAGCAGTGGAAGGGTAGTGCAGTAAAGGTGGCTTGGCAAAATATTAGACAATAACATTCCGGGGGAAACAATGTTATATTTATAAGCAAGCCAGAGATCAGTGCAGCTGAACAGCCTAAAGTGGAAAGACAGCTGGGGGGGTGGGGGGGGGGCATGCAGACTAGCAGTCAAAGAAGGTCTTGGATATAAACATGGAAGATGCACGATAAAAAAAATTGGGGGGACTGATACTCTGCCACTCCTAAGTGTCGGGAGGATGAGTGAAAAAGGACAAATTTGCTTGCCAGGACTGTATGGTAATATCCACCATCTTCCCCCACCCAACCCCCCCAACATCCCCGCAAGTCAACTTTGACCTTTACTTTGTTTGCCTCGTATCGTCTTCTGAAGAACAGAGCATTTCTTTTATACGTCTGTCTGTCATGCACCGTTGATTTATGTCTTGCGCGTTATCGTCCGCCATTGGAAGCAAATGTCCTCCCGTCATTTACTCTGACAATCTCTTTGTGTCGTGTTCTCCACTCCAGTTTTGTACCGTGACATGGGCTTGATGGCTCGGTATTAAAGCCTCCATTGTTCTCATGTATCTTAATCACGTTGATTAAGTTTCAGGCAAGTCCCACCAGTCTCTCATGTTCCCCTCTCCAGCCTTTTTCTTTGCCAAGTATGCATTACTCACATGTGTTTTGGATATACTTTATATATTCTAATGTGTCCTTAGTTGGGAATACATACATTTCTCTAGCCCTTCTCTTGACCCCTTCATGCATCCCCACCTACAGGAAATCTACAGCTGCATCCATGGTGTCCAGATTGAGGAGACCAAGTCGCCCATGAATTCACCCTCAGCTACCATGAACAACACGCATTCCAACATCATGAGGCTGCTGCGTACGGCTAAGAACATGGCCTCGCTCTCGGGGGTCAACGGCTCGCCACACAGTGCATTGGACTTCATCCGGCGTGAATCATCTGTCTACGACATCTCAGAGCACCGGCGCAGCCTGGCTGGCCACTCAGACTGCAAGCCGCCCTACCTGGCTGAGGACAACATGTTTAGCGACTACATAAGCGAGGTGGAGAGGACGTTTGGGAACCTGCAGTTGAAGGACAGCAACTTGTACCAAGACCACTATTTGCACCACTACCCGGGTTCAGGGTCCGGGCTAGCCTTGGGCATGTCCGGGCCCCCACCCAATAGACCACATAGTCTTGGGAGTGCAAGCTCATTGGAGGGTGGCATGTTTGACTGTGATAGTCTTGGGGGTGGGGTGGCCCCAATTTTCACCACTCAACCTCGACCCTCTCTGACACACAGAAACAATAATAAGTTTGACCTGATTGCTGGCCAGACCCCGTCCTCTGGTCAAGGGTTTAAGCAAGGATTAGCGGACCTTTACGGGAAATTCTCTTTCAAAGGTGCAGCCTCCAGCTCTGGGTTTATTGCGGGACAGGACCGGTACTGTGGGGGAGGATTTGGTGGGGGCGGAGACGATGGGAACATTCGGTCAGACGTGTCAGATATTTCCACACACACGGTCACCTACGGCAACCTGGAAGGGAACGCCAAGAAGCGCAAACAGTATCGGGACAGCCTGAAAAAGAGGCCTGCCTCGGCTAAGTCGAGACGAGAGCTGGATGAGATCGAGCTCGGGTACAGAAGGCGGCCCCACCACTCTGCACACCACCACTACCATGGGTCCCAAGCCCACCGCTCGGCCTCCCCACCCCTGTTTCCATTGGACCGGAAGTCCCAAAGAGGGACAGGAGGTGCTGGTGGTAACTGCTCTTCATATATGTTCCGTGACAAAGAGGGCTTAAGAGACTTCTACTTGGACCAATTTCGGCCAAAGGAAGGGGTGCCTCAATGGGAGCACGTGGATTTGACTGATGGTCCTGGAGGTGGTGGAGGAGGCCTGGTGAGTGGAGCAGGTGGGTGTGGTGCTGGTGGTGTGGCCGGAGCGGGGGGTAACTGTACCAGCCTGGTGCCGGTGGACGACTTCATGAAAGGCAAAGGCAAGAAGCCAGATTGTAAGAGCAGTGTGGTCGGCGGAGTGAACACAGGTGCCTCTGGTCCACAGACTGTCCCAGGGGTCACCAGTGGAGGACTGGCTGGGGGGGATTGGGAGTGCCGAAACTGCCGTGCAGGTGCAGGCGTCAAGCAGATGTCTCTGCATGGGAGTGGGGTAAGTGGGGGCGGTGTGTATTCAGGAGGACCTGGAGTAGGCAGCTGCGGGACCTCAGTGGGCGGAGTAGTGGGTGGTAACAGTCGTCCCAGTTCAGCCACCTGCATGCGGTGTGAAGCCTGCAAGAAGACAAGCAACTTGTATGACATCAGTGAGGACAACAACCACCTTTTGGAGCAACTCAGTGGAGGAATGGGAGGCACGGGAGCTGGAGGGGTACAGTCACAGACCCAAGCCCAGCGGAGAAAATCTGGGCTGGGTGGCAAGGCTTTGCGACGGCAACACTCATATGACACCTTTGTAGACCTGCAGAAAGAGGAGGCTGGTGGGGTTGGGGTCATGGGGGGAGTGGGCATGGGGGGTATGGGATCTGGAGGCGCGGGGGGGATGCTGCCCCCACCCAGGAGTGTAAGCCTAAAAGACAAAGATCGCTTCGCGGAGGGCGGGAGTCCATATGCCCACATGTTTGAACGACACGGAGGATCGGAAAGAGATCGAGACAGAGATCCACTCTTCTTTGGTGGGGAGAGGGCAAAGGGGGCCTCCCCCTTTGGGCTGTTCCGAGGGGGTGAGGGAGGCCTGCATCGTCGATCGGTGGGGGAGAGAGACAGCAGGGATAGGGAGAGGGAGATGATGGGAGGTGGAGGAGGTGGTGGAGGTGCGTATTCCTTGTCTCAATCCCTCTACCCTGACAAGGTGAACCAAAATCCCTTTATCCCTACCTTCGGGGATGACCAGTGCCTCCTTCATGGAGCCAAATCATACTACATAAAGAAGCAGCAGCAGCAGCAACAGCAGCAGCAGCAGCAGCTCATGAAGGGTAGCCGGAGTGACTTCAGGGGCTCTATGGGCGTGACTTCCTTCCTGCCCGCGTCTGCCACAGCTGGGGTGATGGCCAACGTGGCCCCAAGGTTCCCCAAGGAGCTGTGTCTTGGTGGGGTAGGTGGCGGCCTGGGGAACCACCTTGGGGGCCCCAGCAACAACAAGCTACTGCCCTCCCGGGACGGACTGGGCTTGGGCCAGGTACAGAGGTCCTTCAACACCTCCAGCAATGGGCACGTGTATGAGAAGCTGTCCAGCATAGAGTCTGATGTGTAAGGGGCTGGGGCGGGGGGAGGGGGTTGTTTTGGCATGGCAGGAGCTGACTTGAAGGGGCGAGGATGGCCACATGGTAACCACCACCATCAAAAAAGCAGAAGAGTGAGAATCATGGGGTGGGGGAGGGGAGCAAGATAGAGTGATTGTGAAGAAAAGCAGGAAAAGGAGAAGAGAGAGCAGTCTGTTGCATAGGGGCCAGGATGTCTTACCTTCCAACGTGGGATCAGCTGAATGAGAGAAAAACTGGAACATGGACGGTTGTGATTTCTGTCTGCCTCCTGTGCGGCTTGGCGTCCGCTTCCCGTCATGACAGAAGAGTTTCAAGTGTAGCCATCCAGGAGAACAACAATGAAAAAGGGCTGTATGAACAACACACAGACAAACGGGGGCTTCAGTGTCTTACCGCTGAATTCAAAGCCAGACAGCAGATAAAAAGTGTTGAAATCAAGGGGGGCACATGATCAAAATAGTTTCTCAGGCAGAAGTTAACAGCTCTGGAGAAATTTGTTTAATCCGCATATCCATCCATAGCTCTCTTCTTTTTCCTTTACACCAAAACAAGTGTCATTGGTCCTTGTTATAAAAATTAAATCATTAATGGAAATAATTCTTACTAATTCATACTGAAACGACAGGGTAAAAGCAACATTAATGCTAATTGTGAATAATGACGATAGTACTGATGTTCATAATAATGCTTAAGGTTGATTTTGAATACTTTACGCTGTTTAGTATTTGTTGCTGTTTATTAGCTGACTACTGCGGGAAGCTCGTTGTCTAATTAAATGAACAAACTGGAAGACAGAGAAAACTATTAAGTTTTCTGCTTTTTATGATATCCATGCTAATCTCTGAAGTTTTCGAACAGTGTGAGGTGAAAGATTTGCACAGTGCAAATAGTACATGGAGGCTATGGTTGGGACATTCCTTTTCTGGCATTTCAACATATCTGTGAAATGCTTAAAGGGGTGTCTTACTAAAGGGTCTTTGAGTAGGATGTGCCTTATGGTGTCAAAGATTTGAACAACTGAGTGGCATGATGATCATTGTAATTGTGTGACATCTTGTCAATATTTGGCTGAATGGGTTTGCAGTATTCCGTGCGTGCCATAGGTTTATGGTATTTTTTGGTTGTATGTGCCATAGGTTTGCAATATTCTACGGTATATGTTGTGGGTTTGCAGCAATCTATGGTATATTCTGTGGCTTTGTGGTGTTCTATGGTATATACCTTAGGTTTGCAGAATTATGTGTTATATGGCATAAGTTAGCAGTATTCTATGGTAGGGGCTTCTAACCTTTTGGTGTCAGTGGAGCGATTTACGTTTTACAAAAACATCATGGGCTGGTAAAACGGCAGGGGGCTGATTGTGGATGGATCAGTCACTGATTTTATAAGTTGGACAGTTTCTTTTTATTTCAGATGTGAACAGAACATGTGAATGTGAGGGGTCATTAAAAAAAAAAAAAGTATATAGTTTATTTTTGGAAATTTAACTAACCTCTCCACAAAACCCCCAGATTTCCACAGAGCGATGGAATACTGACAATGGACTGGTTCCGTTAGGTTGGGAGCCCCTATCCTGTGGTATATGCCATAGTTTTACAGTATTCTATGGTATGTGCCATAGGTTTGCAGTATTTTATGGTATGTGCCATAGGTTTGCAATATTCTATGGTATATCCCATAGGTTTGCAGTATTCTACTTTTCACGCTGAAGGTTTGCAGTATTCTATGGTAAATGCCATAAGTTTGCAGCATTCTATGGTACATGCTGTAGGTTTGCAGTATTTTATGGTATATGCTCCATATATTGCAGTACAGCACAGACTGACATTTGAGAAACACCAGCTGTGTGGATAAGAAAGATAGAATCCTTAAAGCAGACTGACTCACACGTCTTAAAACATTATACTTTCCTTTAGATTCATAAAGCCTGGCTGTTTACACAAGCTCTTCTGGCTAAGTGTGTCACCCAAGGGTACAACTGCAGCATCCGTGCTGGAATTACATCCCAGAACTTTCTGGTCACATGTTAAAGTCAGAGCAGGTCATACAGTGTTGTGGAAGTTACTGAAAATGAACACGCTGGTGTTTAGAGGAAGGTTCTTTTCCGCGTTAGGTGATTGGAAATAGTAGATGAGAGTATTGAAAATTAACATATCTGAAGTGTCAGGTAGTTTAAATATAAATATACTGATAAATAGATTTCAGAGTGAACAGAGCATGTATTATCTGTTGGTTAAATATGAAGTGTGTCCTCAAGGCGTGTCTGAATTTTAAGGGCTGCAGGAGGAAGAGTTAAAGGGCTGAATGGAAAATAAAAATGCGAAAAGGATATTTTGTTGAAAGGCTGTGTGACCAAGACAATTTCCAGGTTGAGGGTGGTCTGAAATGCTCATTAACACAATACATTGGAAGCCGATGGAAGATGGCTAGTTGATTAGTAATATTTGTATAAACCTACTGACAGAAGAACCGATTATTTCACTTTTCCTCCCGTCTCTAAATAGCTCTATAAATATCTTTTGCATTTTGTATAAAGTCTTTTAAACAGTTTTTCAAAAGGATGAAGTTTTGGAAAGGAATCAAGGAAGGTTGTTAGAATTGGTGGGCGTCAGCTAAAGTATGTTAATTTTTTTTTCACTGTAAATACATTTAAAAAGACTCTCTTCACGCTGTACAGTTAGATGACAGCCAGGATGTAAGATGTATGTTTTAAGAAATGAAGCAGAATAAAAAAAAAAATCATAAAAATGGAAAAGAAAAATATGCAAATGACATAAAAATATTTACAATTATGGAAATAAGTTACTATTTTGTTTTTAAATATCATGCTTATTACTTAATTGTTCATTACTGTTATTATTTTAAGGATATACTTTTGCTTATTTTTATCAAGGTATTGAAAACAGGATGTAATAAATATAGAAGTTCAGTGTGAAAAGAAAAATGTAGTTTAGGGGTAACTGCAGAAATTCCCTCATTTTAGTGTCATTAATGCATAAGGAACACATTCATCGAAAGCATATTACGTCTATACATGCATGTAATATAGTATTATGTGTATGTATGGGGACTCCTGAAGTGTCGTAATCCTTCATGTATACAGTAATTCTTCATTTTAAATAGCACTCTATAGTTGTGGGAAACTACCGTAATTACAGGCATTGGCTGCTGAGCCAGTTTTGATAATGACTCAAAGTAAAAAACTGGCTCAATGTCTGTAACTGAAGGTACCGGCAAGTTCTCTAAATACGAAGTTAGATATTCTGCAATAGCATACAGTATAGTTAACCTTTTCCTATTGGTTACAGATACACTTTTGACAGCTGTCTAAAACTATGGTGCGCAAAATTGGTTTATTACATGCATACGATACAAATTTGTCCGTTTTTTTATTATTAATGCGAAGTAGAAATACTTTTTGCAAACATCGCAAAACATTCAAATGTCAGACATATCTATATATAGTATATAATAATGTAGTTAAAAAAAAACACACAAAGGGATATTGCCATATATAAAACATTTTTTACAGGAACCATTTGCTGACCATTGATAAAATAAATGTCATTTATAAGATATATATACTGAGGAAGTTATATGGATTTTATTTTATAGATTCTCTGTCATTCACGTCAGCATTAAAATGAGGATTATTGGTGCGCTTGATGTAAGGATTCCTATTATAGCCCGCAGTCCTGTTTTTTTTATTATCTATTTTCGGTCTTGGAGGAATATGGAGGGAACTTGGAAAGGACGACAACATCGGCTTGAAAATTTTAGACAAATATTTTGGTAGTCTGTTAAGATGTATTCATGTCTACTGGGTGTCTGCGTGCTGAAAATTGAGGTGGTGACTCCACAGGCTTTTATCGGTGAAAAGTTTGTTTTTGTTGCCCGACTTGATTAATTGATAGCTATTCATTTGCAATAAACCACATGGCCTCTTAGAGCAATTCATTCTGAACAGTTTCTATCCATTAAATCTCAAGCTAATTCCTGCTGGTAGGATCGAAATGTGTGATTGGGATTGATAGTGGTGCCCCAGAAATATACGCCTTTAGTACATTTAGAACATATTTTAGAGCTTCTTTTTATTTCTGAGAAATTGCTTTGACAATATGCTCGTGATTCGGGTGTAATTACTTTAACAATTGCGCCATTTACAAAGTGCAGCTAAACATTCATAATCGATATCTATATTTACTCTTTCTGGAATGACCAGGCTTGTAAGTGGTCCAAATTAAGCGACCGCTTCTCCTTCAATGACGTCAGAGGAGTACAAAGCAACAACTGCAGGTTCGGCTGGAAGCTGGGTGGGCGCAGGCATAAATAAAGGATGAAGCCGTGTGGCGGGCCTATACTCAGTGGGAACTTGCCGAAATGTCTGCTGATAAAAATAGCAGTATTACATATAGGTACACCTACAGATGTTACCCAGGAATTATGTGAAACCGACACCATATACGGAGTATGTGCATTTACAGTTTCAGATATTTATATAAAATTTTTTCATAGTAATGACGATTTATAACAATAACGGTCCTGTTAATATTAACCATAATAGCCGTGTACATTGTAGTGATTTTTTCTGTTGTTAAATTTTAAGCCTATTGAAATTTATTTGCCCTCATTTGGGGTGAATTAAATTCTGAATATATCAATCAAAACGGCAGTGATAGGGACGATTAAAAACATAGTCACAGGATGTAGAATAGGCCTACACGACGTTGTCTTTTTCTTCTTTTTAATCTTCTATGAAAACGCCCGCCATTCACGTGAGCGGTGTACGGGTGAGCGCTGCTTTACTCGTCCTCAAATGTACACGTGTTGTCCGCGTTCCGCCGCCCCCCTTCGCTATTATGGTTGATGCTCTTGGTGTGCGCGCGGTCGCTCGTGCCAGACTAAACGTCCGCGAAAAGTGCGTGTGTGTGTGAACAAGGCTGTGAGTATACGCTTTGCCCCGATTCTTTCTGTAAATAATAATTTCCATTACAGTTCGTGTCCTGATGTCTTTGCATAATAAAAAAAAAAATCAAAAATGTGTTTTTTAACAAAAGTCATTTTAAAAGGGTAACATTTTGGGGTTTTGGTTTGACTGGAAGAGTATTTTCTAAAAAAGGAAAAATAACACGAAAAATGGATGATGAGTTTTCAGAGAGCGCATTCGCTGGTGGTCTAAAAATACCTGCCCACTGAATATGACCAATTAACCATTGAGCCTTTCTCTGTATATGCTCCTTCCTTAATCACGCCTGTCACTGGCAGAGGCACGTGACAGGATCATGTACTCTCCACTTAATACTTTTTATTCAGTCTATTTTTTGTTCTTTATTTGGTCGTCCCTTCAAAATGTTACCAAAATTTTCACAACGTAAAATGAAAACCGATTAAAAAATTAATAACTGTACAGATTGTGTAAATATGAATATGGGAAAATTACATTTATTCCTTCATTTTTTGTATTGAAGTAAATAAATCACAATAATAAATTAACTAATTAATTGCAAAAAAGCAAAATGTATTCAGAATGGTACTTATAATATCGACAATACTGACATGTACGACAATAAGTGCTAAAATATGATTCTTCTGTCTCTTTGTACAAAATAAACAAATTAAAAGTGTTGAGTATTAAAAATACATTTTGGTGTTTTTGTCAGTCCCTATTTGCTTCTTTTATTACCTTTCACTTTTGTCAATGTTCTACCTATTGAAAAGCCCCTTCCTCTCTTTTATTATAGGCCTAATGATGTATTTAAAATGTGAAGAGATTATTTTGCACATTTTTGTGTATTTCAATGCTTAAATCCTTTTACTAGGCCTATCTTTTTAATTTTGAGATTTATTCTGTTATAATTGTCCAAATATGACTCACCCGTATTCAGACACTTAATTCACATGACGATCACATTTGTGTTGCCAGTTTGAGAATGACAAACAAATGGCACAATCAAACAATAAATGGTAATTAAGATGAGTACCAAAAAATAATGCATTGACAATCTACAATGAAAAAAAACAAGGATTAGAAACCACAACCAATGTTGGGTCAGTCTTTGATGGATCTAATCGATCTAACTATGTATATGAGAAGTTGATATGCTATTCAGTATAAAGTCCCAGAGATTTAACACTGTGCCTCTGTCAATATGGGGAGAATGAAAAAACAGTCAACAGCACTTTTGTGCCAAGTACTGTCTTTTGGGGAGGGGCTAGTAGATGTTCACCTGACCAGGGTGACGACCCTGTATTTTGTGACGTCTTTGGTGTTGAGGCAGCATTCTGTGCCCGTGTGTCACTGAGTGCTGTGTGGAGCACCGAGGCCAGATGTGACCCTTATCTGTGACCAGGTGGGCTATGGTGGTTCCGAGCTGTGTGCGTAGCAGGCAATCTTGCTATTGTGCAGAACTGCCCTCCGACGGCAGAGCTATCTTGCGCAAACCTTACGTAGTTCTCTATAATTTTTCCCTTTTACATCATGCCTCACTACGGCGGATAGTCGGTGCGGGGTTAGGGGCCATTTGGCTTTTGCATGGCACCTCGCTGACACCGAGGTACGATGGGTTGCGGAAGCCAAGGCACAGTGTCAAGGTGATGAGAAAACAGGTGGACAATAATTTAACCCACCCTGCCTCATGGCCTTCACTCTCCTTCCCAAGGTGCACTTGTATAATGTGTCAGCATGAATTACTGTGAAGCAGGAAGGCGGGGGAGGTCATGTGACTCGAGAGGCAAGGAATTATTTATGGGCACGAAGGATGAGCCATAGGTGTGAGACTGAAGCATGACAAGAGCAGGAAATAAAGCAAAAGGGGAAATCAGCAGCTTAGTTTTGTTGTTCATCATGCAAACAGCCATATCTATTTATTTTATTCTCATTTTTTTGTCCCTTAGATCAACCAATGCTTTAACCAAAAATCTCTCCCCCCCCCTTGTATTCCCTTTTATTATGCTGTCTTTTCTCTCCTTCAGCCACCCTTCCTACATCACTCACCCCCACAGTCCACAGATCCATCGCAACACACACTTTTTGACAATTAGCTGTTACTTAGCAACAGAATGTTTGAGAGGGGAAAATGCAGAATAGAGCAATGCAAACCAGCCGGCGTTTCTCGAGAAAATGCGCTTAACATCTTTAGGCGCACAAGCTTCAATGAACGGTATGCTCTTATAGGGATGGCAAAAAATGAAACGGTATTAAGAATATGGTCTTTAATCATGAAACTAGGTGTTAGTTTTTTGGAATCAATGGTGTGGTAGCATCGTAATGCAGTGCATTATGGCAAAAGTGTCAATCTCTGACTCCTTTGGGAGGGGGTGTAATTATGGTATTTTTGGCAAGCTCAGCTCCCTCTAGCTCACACCTACATAAACATATATATAAATAAAATGTACTGAAAATTTCAATGAAAATCATCTACGATGTTTGTGATACGTAATGACAAAAAGTGGCTATAAGGAAAATAGATTTAAGAAAAATGGTGTTATGTAACGTTTAAAGAAATGTTAGATGTGAATGAGAAAACAGATGACTGGAGAGGAAACAGGAAAGGAGTGAGAGGTTAATAGGCTGTAATATGCTCTTAACAGGATTTATCACGGTTATGGAGTTAATAGGGTAAAGACCAGCATGTAAACGAAAAAGCCTTAAGGTGAAGGAGAGAAGGTCAAAAAGAGAAGAGGTGGAGAGAAAGGAAGAGGAGGAGAATGATAGTTACCATGGCAACCGGGCCTAGTTTTTTTTTTATATAATTATGGTTGTGAAGGGTATGTGAAAAGTGTTAAAATTTGTAAGTAACATATTTGTTTTGGGATGATGTATGTCCTTATTCTCACGGAAAAAAAAAACTCAATGGGAATCAGTGCGATATTCATATTGACATAACTGATTCAGACAAGCAGCAAACCATGTTTGCCTTCTCACCACTTTATGAAAATAATCTTATTTTCTAGCTCTTCCTGCAGTATAAGATTCATTCACACTATTATGGACAGAGTACCCAGAAAGCCTGGCGTTTCTGTGCCCTGTAATGGTGAGAATGCAGGTTTTACAGTGACTTTCTCTCCATCTCCTCATCACTCCGCCCCTCACAGAGGGTGTCGCCCACAAAGGGGCTTGCTGATCAATACCTGCTCCCTCTAGGTCTGCATATCTGAGAGTGAAAGGAAAAAATCTATAGAACCCGGTTTCCACTCAGAATGTTTGCTCTATGAACATTTGTTTCCTGTGCTGTGGGAATTTTTTTTTTGAGCGCTACACTGTCTGTCCAAAGTGGCACATGTTTCCAGTGTTACTGCAGTGGACACCCTCTTGGGTGCGATACACTGATCTGCAAGAACCGCAACTGGATCTACTGACACCAGGTGGTCAATATTAAATATTACAATCACAATCTTTTTGACTGAATGATACATTTAATTACAAAACACACATTTACCATCCTGCCCTTGGCATAGATCTTCTTAAAAATAGCTTTCATAATTAATTTATAATTAGTATAAATTTCAAAATCCTTCTTCCATAATTCATTCTTTTTCTTTTTCTGTACCACTCAATTCTGTCTCTCACATACATATTTTTACCCCTCATAAGATCATAGCGCACTCATTGGATCTATCAATTCTGTTCTGCACTAAATTGAGAGGTAATTATCTAGACCAGTGATCTTAATGCCATCCTTTCCTCCGTTTCCTCTATTTTGCTACAAACCTGTTTCCAAAAAAGTTGGGATGATGTGTAATTAAAAACAGAATGCAATCATTTGCAAGTCATATAAACTCATGTTTATCTGAAAAGAGAACAAAGACAACATATCAAATGATGAAACTGAGAAATGTTATTGTTTTATCATAAATATAAGCTCATTTTGAATTTGATGCCAGCAACACGTTTCAAAAAAGTCATTACAGGGGCAACAAAAGACTGGAGAACTTGTGTAGTGCTAATTAGGTTATTTGGCAACAGGTCAGTAAGGAGATTGGGTATAAAAAGAGGCTCCTAGAGAGGCGGAATCTCTGCGCAGTGAAGATAGGGAAAGGTTCATAACTCAGTGAAAGATTGCATGGGCAAATAGTGCAAAAATTTAAGAATAATATTCCTCAACATAATTTTGCAAAAAGTCAGTGGTGCATAATATCATGAAAGATTCAGTGAATCCAGAGAACTCTCTCTAGGGAAGGGATGAGGCCGAAAACCAGTACTGGATAGCTGTGATCTTCAGGTCCTCAGACGGCACTACATTAAAAACAGACACGATTCTATAGTGAAAATCACTGCATGGACTCAGGAACACTTCCGAAAACCACTGTCTGTAAACAGTTTGTCACTGCATCTGCAAATGCAGGATGAACCTGAACCCTGCAAAGAAGAAACTGTATCTAAACATGATCCAGAGACGCTGCTGACTTCTCTGGGCCCGAGCTCATCTAAGATGGACTGAGGCAAAATGGGAAACTGTCCTATGGTCTGATGAATCAAAATTTCAAATTCTTTTTAGAAATCATTGAAACTGCATTCTGCTGGCTGAAGAGCAGAGGGACCATCCATCTCACTATCAGAGGACAGTTCAAAAGTGATGGTATGGGGGTGCCCATGGCTTGGGTAACTTGCACATGTTGGAAGGCCCTATTAATGCTGAAGGATATATACAGGTTTTGGAGCAATATATGCTGCTATCCAGATAACGTCTGTGTCACAGAAGGCTTTGTATGTTTCAGTAAGACAATGCCAAACTGTGTTCTGCACGTGTTACAACATCATGGCTTTGTAGTAGAAGAGTCCAGGTGCTAGACTGGCCTGCCTGCAGTCCAGAACTATCACCCATTGAAAACATTTGGTGCATCATCAAAGGGAAAATACTACAAAGTAAACCCGAAACTGTTGTGCAGGTGAAATCCTATATCGGGCAGGAATGAGACACATTTCACTTTCAAAACTCCTGCAACTGGTATTCTCAGTTCCCAAATGTTTATAAAGTGTTGTTAAATACCAGTGGTGGCTAAATGGTCAGGTAAGTGCACTTGTACCTGAAAGATTGCAGGTTTGAATACCTGACCAGAAAGGCACCACTGAGGTACCCTGAGCAAGGTACCACCCCTAAGCACTGGTCTACGGGTGCTGAATTAGCTGCCCCCTACAATGTCACATTGGCACATATAGGTTAAATGCAGAAAACACATTTCATTGTTGTGTGTCAACAATTACAATTAATGTCTAAATGAAAAGGGTGAAATTTAAATTGAGTATGCATTTGCCATATGATAATAATTTGATATTTTGTATTTTTCAATTAAATATGGGTTTATATGATTTGTAAATCATTCCATTCTGTTTTATTTGCATTTTACACAGCGTCCCAACTTTTTTAGAAATGGGGTTGTACTTTCTCTGTATCGTTGGGGAAGTGGGATTCTGAGGTTGCTAGGAGATGGGTGTGTTCCGTGATGCACTCTTTTCACAGAAGGTGCAGAGAAATTTTCTGCAGAAATGTTCCTGGCAGGAGCAAGACTGCAGCAATTCTGTGCACATAATACATTTCACTGTCCATTTACCGTATATATGAGGTGGACTTCAGTATATTGTTTAGACTGAGGTGGAACTGATATTTGTTTACTGTTTTTCGATTGCCACACTTTGGTGGAGGTCATCTTCTCGCTGAACGTTGGTTTCAGGATCACCTCATCTCCAGTGAACAAACAGTACGGCACCAAACCAAGCCCATTAATGTCTTTGCAACCCTAGGGCCAATGGCGAGGGATAAAAATGGTATCACTTGCATTCTGATGTTTTGTGTGATCACAGTCTGGTAGCATATATGGTCACCAGGGCCCTTGAATGGACCTCTAAACCCCCAGAAGGGCAGCAGTAGCAGACTGGAAAATGTCTTTGATAAATGCACATGTCTGTGTGCCCAATAATTTGTGTTTGGTGGAAAGCACTGGAATATCTCTGAAAAAAACAGGGTGAAGTGCATACATAAACCAGTTCCAAAACTGCTCATCCACTAATGAGTGCAGTGATACTGATCCTATCCCAACAATAAAAGAGCATATGCTGGTGTGCACTGTACACTGAAGACAGAAAATTAACACACACCAACGTAAGGACTGGATAACTTTGGACTATAGGGAAACACTCCAAACCCTGGAGAAAAGGCACAAAATCATGAAATTACCATTTAATCTGCATATACACCAGAAATCAGGACCAATTTCATACTCACCACGATAGCAATGAGCAATGTGCGCCAAAATGGATGAAACATAAACTAAAATAGCTAATTCAGTAAATGATTGGAATGTGTTCCAATGGATAATCATTAATGTATTGCATAATACATTATATATTGTCAATGTATTGATAATCATTAATGTATTAGATGCATTGAAACATTGTGAAATTAATCCATTACCCAGCTATCCACCCCTAGGTTTTTCATTTAAGCAGCAGGACGCTTTTTGCGTGTCCAGTGTTAATCTGACCTCTCGTGTTCATATTTGGAATTACATGCTCTGGAAATATTATACGCAGTACTGTAAAATACCTCAGAAATGGAACTGATTTTTTTGCAGGGCTATTTCGAAAAAATTATAAAATAAAATGTCAAAGACGTTATGGAGCAATCGCATTCATCAACCTCTAATCATGAAAAGCCGGCGGAAAGCTTGTCAAAATGTCAGCGATATTAACTTTTGTACGAAAGTTTAGAGTTTTTACGGTAAACATAGGTATATATTCCCGGAGATGGATGGCTGGTTCCTGAAGACAGACGAGATTTAGACCATTCCTAGGCAACCAGACATGAAAAAGACTGTAATGAGCAGATAACAATTTACAGTAAATGTCACACACATGAAAGAATCTCAACATTTTTACATTTTAAAACACTGTCTCGTTCTAATTTTATATATAGGCTTTTACTAATAGAAACTCAAAAGTATCACACCATGAATGTATAAATATATGTGCAGTTAAGTTATCTACTGAGGCTTTTGTGTGGTCGCCATGGCAACAGTGATGAAAATAGACGTGAATCTGTATAGAAATGACTGAACAGTTTAAGAGACAGAAAGGACTCGAGCACTGACAGGCCAACTAAGCACAGGAATGAAGAAATTTATCAAGGGCACTGATAGACAATATTTCGACAAGGTTAAGCAGTACAAGTTCATAATTACGGACAATGCGAGACACTGCATCCGCGGCCTTAGTGTAAGTGTGCTAGTACTGTGCAAATGCTAGCTAGATTCAGAATGAAAACCCAAGGATGAACGTTGTTGGTAACGTAGACTCAAAGGGTGGAATAAGCATGGGTGACTAATTTTTATTGCAGTATTTATTTGTAAAGCAGACTCGCTGCAGTTGCAATCCAGTCAGACTCCCAGAATCAACAGCATCACAATTGTGTATGCTAGCGTTCAAGGCTTCGTCAATAAAGTGCAGTTGTTGACTATTACTGATACACAATCATGCATAACAAAATATCTTTCATTTCAGTATTGCTCTGATTAAGAAGTTACACAAATAGTTCCCCTATTAAACGATTAAGTCGTTTTTCAGTTTCAGCTAGAGGTTAATAACTATGCTCTCTGGAAAAGACACAGATTTGGAAAACACCAATTAATTGTTATTGAAGCTTTTACAGCACAAATTAAGATCAAAAGTTGTTTACAGCCATTCTGAAGAGATTTCCAACGCCAGATTGTTTGTCAGTTAAACCTGTAAGATAAAATTTTATTTGAATATGTTGATTGTGCCTGTTTTGAGTGATCGAGTTGCACCCTGAGTATATGTTGGTTCAGATGTCAACACGGTACTGTTTACTTCTTAAAAGAAAGGGGAGGTCATGCCAGACCAATTTGCAATAAGTTTATATACTGTCCTCTCTATTACACACGATGACTCTGCGTCCCATTGCTAAACGTATATACAAGAACAATATGCTTTTATCTTTGAAGGATTGTTGAAAGTAATAGAGTAAAGAGATGAAACATGGTCTGAATAAAATAAGGCTAAAATAGGCGAAGAGTGCTGAATATTCATTATAAAAGACTGCCTACATTTTTATGGTTTTAGCAGTTCGCAACGGTTTTTTTTTTTGAAAAAGCAGAAAAGCAGTGATGGGGAAGGGGATTTGATGGAGAGAGATGTAGGAGGTAGGAAGGGAGGGGGTGTGTGCAATTCAAAGGCGGTCTTTCAGTTAAAATCTCAGAACGAATGTAGATAGCTATGTTAACTAATGTGTTCTAGGGGGTAGCTGTGTAAATAACACACGTCTGTAATAGGTATTTGTCGACATTTTTATCGAGAGGTTAGCTGCTGCAATAGCGAAGCGCTTAGTTTTAGCTTAGGTGGCTTTACCTAAGAGACGGTGTGTGAGGGAAAGAACAAGAGGGAGAACCAGGGGAGGGGACGGAGGGTGTACGGAGGGTGCTTACGGGACGCACAGGCACTCCGATTGTGCTGCCATAATTTAAGTGACGGGGACCAAAAAATATTTTGGATTTTAAAAGGCCCAGGAATTGTGTATATGTGACGCCCCCCAACTCCGCCGCGGCTGGCCGGGGTTGTCAAGACGAGAGAGGGAGAAGGGAAAGCGGCTGAGCGGTCTACCCAAGCCCGGGGTTTCGTCCTTTTGCAGAGGAATTCAAAAAAGACAAATTACTCTCTCCACTGGGCCCTCTGCGTTACCAGGTAGGCAATGAAATGAAGCATTGGGCGTATGTTATTTTTATAGCTTTGAAATAATCCATAATGCTGGCACATTAGGTAAGGGTGATTATGCCATAGCTTGTTCTCAAGTTAGCTCATTTGGTTTTATATATACATAAATCATAGCGTATAAATAAAAAACGAATATGTGAATAGCTTATTTGTTATAATGAGGCATGCAGTTGGCAAGAATAGATGGAAAGATATGTAATCGGTAATGCATTGCTGGCCGCTTTAATGTGGAGCGCGGTGTACCGTAGCTAGCTAGCGTAATTAGCGGCTAAATCTCAGCACTGGCGGCGAGAGCGTCCAGCTAAATACGCCAGAGAACGTGCCGACACTCAGCGCCCGGGAAAAGCGCACGGGCACAGCGCACGAGCGCCGAGTTCCGCAAAACTGCCGCCTTTCCCAACGTCGTCTGCCCACCAACATTTTTTTTCCAGAACAGTCGTGCATAACCGTCGTGTTTATCGCACATAATTTCCCGCATCGGTAAGCGAGAGCTGTCATTTCTGTGCAGTTTGCTTGGTTTGTGATTGGTCAGACTGTAAACGAAGGCTACACAGCTGACTGCAACCTCTTCCTACAAAATAACGTTTCCAGGGACCAACACCGCCCAACTCGGACCTGTACTGGCGTGACCCTGTCCTGTAACTGACAGTCCTCTATTGATACCTATTGTGCTGAGCCTTACAAGATTCAATACGATCTCTGCTGTTATACATTAGCCTCTGCTTACAATGCCGCTGTCCGGTATGCGGAGCCGTCAGACATGGTGAATTGTGGTGCACGTACCATAAAACATAGATGCTACAATATTTTTATATGTTTTGGTCAGTTATTGTACAGGTTTTCAGAGAACACTGCCCTCACCTAGTACTAAACTAACCCTTTCATTGTTGTATAGGACATTTAAGAGTCATAGTGCTGCGATGTTTTGCACGATTAGTTACAGTTGTGTTTACATTAAGTACCATTATACACTGCAGAGTAATGCAGACCTTTCTGATTTATATGTAATACATTCATTAATTTAGGTTATATATATAATTTCAATGGTCTTAGTTACAAGTAGCCTGTACACTATGTACCAGTTAAGTAATGGCAAATTAATTGTCATCTGTCTAGATTGTGCTGAATAATCTGTGGTGATTTTAAAATGTTCATTTTTGTTTGTTGAACAGAAGCAGTTCTATTAACCTCAATAATTAAAAGGCCAATAAAATATCTACTCTCTATGTCACACTGCAAATTGAGGCTGAATAGTTGCTTAACGTTTTGTTGTATTACCTTATAATAAGAACCATTATGATCCAAAAGACATTCATTAAATTGGACACATTACGTTCATGGAGGCTTTTCAGTGATATTTGTGAAGTCACAGGCTTCATGTAAATAAATCATCTGCACAATTAAAGGATTGTAATTGTAAGAATTTAAACCATTGTGTCAGGATGTATTTTCCCCTTTTTATCATTTTGGGATGTATAATTCAGCAATTTATGTGAGTGTTATACTGTAATGTATTTAGTTTTATCCCACCTATTCATCTAAACCAAAATGAATTGCAAGATCAAATGGACTTTGATGAAATTTACTGCCTTTGGACACTAACAGGAAACAAACAAGTAATGGTGTGTTAGTATAAGAGAGTGAATTTTATTTATTTATAAACTCAAAAGTGTTATTGAAGCAATTCATTTTAAATACCTTATTTGAAGCTGCTGCAGGTCCTCTCCCAGCGGTTCAGCAGGCGGCTTTCATGTTGCAATATTGCATCCTTAACCACTGTTCTATATGTTGCTTAATAATAAAATTATATATATA
>JAABNX020000052.1:1735300-1750962 GCA_015163995.2 Mormyrus lacerda | reverse complement strand
TTCAGTTTTTTTAGGGTAGAACAAAAAAAAAACTACATGAATGAAGATGGAGTTCTTCAGAGAATTTAATGATATGAACTAGAATACGATTAATATCTAGAGGACAGAGAAAAACAAAGACATCTATTTGTTTCTCTGAGTGTTATAATTCTCATCGTATGGAAGATTGTATTGTAGGGAGGTTAAACATTCTCATTAATGATGGAGAGCAAAGATTGTTTTTTTCTGTACCTTGACTGAGAAATTTTGTTATTATAAACTTCTGATTATAAATAAGATTGTCCTCAATATCACTCATTCACAAAGCTATTTTCAATGACTGCTTGTATAGCCAAGATTGCGTTGATCCAGAACAGATAAGCACAGGGTAGAGTATCCCCTGGATGGGATGCTAATCCACTGCAGAACACTTCACCCATTAAGGGCAATGAGTAATTTACTGCACGTCTTTAGACTATGGGAGAAAACCCATGAGAGCTGAATTAAAATTTGAACCAGAAACCATTTTTACCCTCCTATCCATTGTGGCACTCACCGTCACTTTTGGATTCTGTAGATGCTGCTTCCTCCAAAACATACTCTTAACTGGTTACTGGAACAGATGTTGATTTATATTTTATTTTTAAACAATGATGGAAAGCTGCTGGGGAAAGTGTTTTTTTTTCTCCCACAATAACGTGAATTTTACTGCTGATATTACTGTAAAAATTGTGAGGTTCACTCCTATGAATTGAGTAACTTAACTGCATGCACATTTTTATGAGGGTTGTAGTTCACAAAGTTTTTTTATTTTGTTCTGTTTTTGTAGCAGCTTGTCGGAAGGCTTGTCTGTGAAAGGCAGGTGTTTCTTAACAATTCTCCCTCTCTTTTGCTTCTTTCCTGGCTTTCAAGTGGAATAGGTGGAGGTAAAGGGAAGTTTTACGTACCCATGTCCCTCGAACTTGAGAGTTCATGAAGAATGCCTAACGAACATGCTGAGGTCCAACAGCAAACACCACGGAACACTCAAAACCAGCACCCTCACCACCAGATGTCCCTTCACTCCAGCCATGCTGCCCTCATGCAGGGTTATGGGGCTAGAAGCAGAGGCAGTGGAGGTGGGAAAGGGTTGCAAGGTAGTCACTTGAGTGAAAATCCTTACCAAAAAGAAGCCATTGATTATTATATGTCAGTGAGTGGAAAAGAAAGGTCAAGGAGAGGGAGCCAAGGACTGGAATATGGGGTCGGTTTTGGATATTCGGATGTAGGTGGACAAGTGCCTCACCAATATCGACATGCTGGAAATGGTCCAGGGTCTTCTGTGATGTCTCACTATCAGCTGGACTACACTGCTTCAGCTGCCTCTGGTGGAAATAGCAGTAGCAACAGTAGTAAAAGTGGTACTGGAGCCTTTTCTCCTACACACCAGTATTGCTTAAGTCAAAATCCCTCAGCTCAATCAACTCCTGGACTCCAGATGCACCCACGTCAACAAGGTCAAGATTACCCTTCCCATCAACCCTTTCCACAAAGGCAGCAGCACAGAGGTTATACTCTTTCTGGACATAGAGCACTTCCCCAGTTCTCCCGGTTCCCTTTGTCTAATGCATCTACAGAGTCAGCTAGGGCATATAATTTTCCTCCACAGAGGTATCTTAGTGGGAGTGCTACTAGCAATTTTGAGTGTGAAATTAGTAATTCAGGTAGTGGCAACACAAAAACTGGCTCAAACCATGGTTCAGTTAAGCCAAGTAATATGGCACAGTTTGACAGCGGTCGGCTAAGCTATACTTCTTCAAATTACCCTCCATATGATTTCCATACTTCTCAGTCACCTCATAAACAATCTGTTTACCCACACCGTTACTCCCAGAATAATTTGAAACCAGACTATGATTCATCCAATAAAATTATTTCCTCCAGTTTAACTTCCTGCTCACCTTACCCTAAATATCCTCAGACTTCCACTGCATCCTCAAACTCCCACAATTCTTCAATGCCTCAGTTCGTCTCCCAAGAAATACCTAAATCTGTAACTCAGAATCAGCAGCCACAGGTCCATCCAAACTTCAGCCCAATTTCTAATCCATCTCCAGGTGCCTCAGGAATACAGTCACCCAACTGTAGCTCATCACCCTCTCCTCTGTTGGGTGCTTCTGAAGGTCCAGGAAACTCTACTGTTAACCCCAGTGAATTGACATCAACAACTTCTATTCCAAATCGTCGAAACAGCCACAATCAGATATTGCGAGCAGCACCTCAGTTGAGTCCCACACCTAGCTCCAACAGCAGTGTTAGTAGTTTTGGGAGCAGCAGTGGTAATGTAAACACCATTGGCATAAATGCAAGTCCAAGTGGGAGTCATTCAGTATTGACTCAAAGCCAGTTGGGAAGAGGAAAGATATATGATGAGAATTATTCTTCTCTGTACCTGTCTTCTGTTGACAAGCTGACTCGGGATCCAGGGATCAACAGTCTAAATGCATTAACATCACAAGTGGCTAATATACCTAATACTGTCCAACATATGCTGCTTTCAGACTCTCTGATTTCAAAAAACAGAGGAAAAGATGAACCTGCATACGAAACTGGTGAAAATTATCAAATGCTTCAGAATTCACACGGCTTGGCTGCCAATCAGGAAGAAAGTAAGGCTATAAGTAAAAGTTGTAGTGATAGTGCAACAAAGACTGTACGAATGGATATAGGGGGTGCTCAACCTAACAGTGGCGTGAATGAGAGTACTGAAGTGGTGAAGCGGGAAGGAGAAGAAACCTCTTCAGGAGGAGGAGATAGCATGACTAGGCAAACAAGTGGAACTAGTACTGAGTCTGGCTACATCCATTCACCCCATTCTGCCATTCTGGCAAAACAGGGTTTACCATTAGAATTAGTAGTTGGAGCATCCAAAATTAAGAGACAGACTTTGGCTTTTCCAAGAGGAAATGAGCATAGTATTCATAGTACATCTTCTTCTTCCCCATCTTCTCTACCTTCTTCAGTAGAACCCAGTCCAAATATACCTCCTCCCTGCACCCTTTCGTCTTTTACTTCTACTTCTGTCTGTCCATCTCCAACACTCAAGTCCCCTAAGGAGCCTATTGTAAGAAGTATTGATCGAAGAAATTGTAACAAACTCCTGGAAAATTATGAAGCTAATGGCAGAAAAAAGAAAAATCAAGCAGACCAGGATATCACAGTGACACTGGAAGGATCGAGAAGTGACTTGCCGAGAATTGGGAATGACAAATTAGAGAGCCATGACAAGCGAAAAGCTGATGAAGCACAGAAGGGCTCAACAACTCTAAGTGGAAAAGTGGACGATTGTGAAAAAATTGTAATTACACAAAACTTGGACAATCCTCATAAAATTTTGAAAACTGGAGAAACTCAAAATGCAGGGGGAGTAGGAGTGATTGTCTCTACTCGTTCTGAAATTGCTGAACATAATACCTTATTGGAATCTCCTCAAGATGCTCCCTCTGCACCACAACATTTAGACAGCGAATTACAAAATTCACAAAATAGTACAGACAAGACTAATTCTTCCAATGTTTTCAAAGATGCCAGATGTGTTAATGGGCAAGGTGGGAGTAGTATTTGTACCCTCCCCTCAATGAATGGAACTAACATTCCCCCTGAACCCAGTTATGAGCAGTCACCATCATGCCACCATTCTGGAAACAAGAGGTCACCATATGGATACTCTGAACATGTTGGCAGTATGATCGATTTAAAGAAGGCAGGCAGTATAGAAACAAGTACAGGGAAGGAAGCAAATTTAAAATATGAAAGTCAGCTTCAGCCACCACTCAGTTATATTGCAGGACAAAAAAAGGGAATGGGGCCAACAGGCATAATGAAACTGGGAAGAAGAGGAACAATAAGAGATCAAGATATTAATCCTCCAGTACAACAGTCATCTGCCAGTATTTTACAAGAAGTACTTCAAGGCTACCACACAGAAAAAACCTATGACCATACTAAAAACTCAGTCAATGTGCCTGACACACATCCCCAGTCTCAAAATATGGCTCATAATCTTTCAAGACATTCTTATGGTGTGAGTAAAAGTATACCACGCAGTCTAGTCCCACAAACAGGGCTCAGTCAGGATCATCAAGCCTCACTTCCAGCAGCAGTTCCTGTGAAGGATTACCCTCTAAACCTTAAGCAGGGCAGTACAACTGGTATTGGACCGGACCCTCCTCTGAAATCTTGGGCTCCTGTTGGGGTGGGAAGAGCACACGGTGAGTCTTCAGGGAAATCCAAAATGGAAACATCTCCAAATCGCCCTGCATCTATTTTACCAGAAACCACTGAATCTTCTCAACAGCCACCATTAAAAAACATTAATTTAGCAGACTACCCACTACCGCATCGAATACCCTTCACAAACCCACAAACTTCATCATCTGCTGTGCAGCAATTGTTGTTGCAGGATACTGAACTAATAGGGGGCAATGACCTACCTGTAAAAAAGCCTCCAATGGCTTCATCCTCATCATCTTCAGAGCGTTGTTCAGTAATCTGCGATGTATCTTTCCAGAGCACACCTGAAAAAGAAAAGGATAAACATGACGACGAGGTAAAAGAGACTTGTAAGAAAACTAGTTACACTAGTGCTTCTGTAATTCAACAATCACATTCTACTACTTTAGAAAGTCTCCAAGACAACAGTAAAGAGAACAAAAGTGAGGTGAAGATGGAAACTGAATGCAGTGCTTCTAAGGAGGTCTTTAATCAGAATGATAATCCTACCCTTTATTGTGGACAGTTACCAGAGAAGAAAAGTGCATTCCGACAGCAAAGCAGATCTCCATACATATCTGTGAACACAAGCACTGACAATCATAGTTTGTCCACTGGAGAAAATAGACATATAAATGTATCAAATGTCAACCCCTCTCATTTTCATCAAGCCCCCCATACTCTTTCCTCTAACCTTAATGTTCCAGCATCACCTTCAACAAGATGTCAGTCAAACTATCCAGGGATAGATGGATGCGGTAGTCATTCAGGATATGGGTTTGAAAATTTCAGAGAGAGAAGCCATTTTCATTCTCAGCTTCCTTCTCAGCACAATATACCTTCCAAATTTCAGTTTGGAAACTCTCAACCAAACAAAAAACTGCAAATGTATTCTCATTCCCATCCTCATCAGTACTCCCAGGATACAGACGACAAACGTGAATGGGAAGCTTTACACAAGAACAGGATATCAAAGGATATGATGGTGTCTAGCAGTACAGGATCAGGTAGCCAGCAGTATCACACCCAACCAGGGATCTCCCAAGCCTCTCATAGTGACCCAACAGGTCAGCCGAAATTACTCCACCAGCAATTCTCTCGGCAGGGTAGTTACTATGATATGAAAATGTGGAACCTCTCACAATCTGGAAGAGAGAGTAGAGGGACTCTTGAATGCAACCAACCTGTCTTTCAAACAAATCAGACTGGTGTGGTTAATCCTGGGTCCGATACCTCAAGAGGAGTTACAGAAAACGTCAAATCATTTCCATCGGTGCCAAGTTCTCATAAACCATCTGCTCATGGTAGTTTTGCTAGTAGTACAGTTAACTTAGGGACTCAACAAGGGCGTAGTCCAGTGAAAACAGAGCGTACTGGAGAAACTAACCCATTAATGATGAGAAGGAGGGTTCGTTCTTTCATATCCCCGATTCCAGCAAAGAGGCAGCATCAAGATTTACCACAGCAACAAAGGAGTAATCAGACCCTGTATCCTTCTCCTTTGAGTAACACTGCATCCAGACATCATGATACAGGCCCATCAAGTCCTGATGTGCCCCATTCCGGAATGGCCATTCCAGATGCTAATTGTAATAAGCTAGCTCAGAATATGATGCTAACATCTCCATCTTCTCAGGGTAAAACCAACATTTTACCACCTAGGAAAGGTCGTGGCTTAAAACTGGAAGCGATAGTGCAGAAAATAACACCCAGTGTTAAAAACAGTAGGAGTCTCACCGATTTTGCGTGTACTCCACTAACTGGATCTTCTCATGCAGATCTAGTACATTACAACTCTGAGAACCAAGAACAAGAGTCTTGCATTGGGGACAGTTTATCTGAATCTGCAACTGGACATGGAAGTTCTCATTCTTATCTGGATGAAGGTCTCTCCTTGGAGGAAATTATGTCCTACAAGGGTGTTGAGGAGATAGGCCCCTTGGCTCCCACTGCCTACCCTTGTGACCTCCAACAGAATCCCTCTATTGTAAAATTTGGGACCTCAGGGAATATAAACCGGAGTGTGGTTGAGGATTTGAAGCAAGAAACCCATTTTAGGATAGAAGGTCATGGTCCTCAATTTACAGAAAGAGACAGTTCAGGAGAAGGCAAAGAAGAATTAAGGTTGCCCACTGATTTCACTCTTTTGGGACCTTTGCCACCTGCACCACCATTACCTTGTCCAGTACAAGCTTCTCCACCTCCATCATCTTCTGTTTTGTCTGATATTCAACAGTTCACTAATACATACCAGCAACTAGAGACACGGAGAGGAGAGGACTCTGCAGAAAGCTTTTTGAGAAAAAAGTTAACAGATTCTGGGATGGGATTAGGTTTAGATGATTATTCAAGCAGAGACTTTTATGGACCCAGCTCATTTCACCATAACCAGCATCAAAGACAGTGCCTGTTACCCAGACACCCAAATAGTCATCAGATACACCAGCAAAATCCTTTTGGTCAAACCTTATCTTCAATATCAAATTCATCACAATCAAATGAACTGAAACCCCTTGAGAATGTTGTTCCTAAAGGTTATTTTCCATCTGGCAAGAAAAAGGGGCGGCCTGTTGGTAGCGTGAATAAACAGAAGCGTGCGCAAATTCAATCCCAGAATGTGTCCAATAATGCTTCTCCTGTTATATCTACACCTATACAAATACCTGGCCCTACTGCTACTGCTGAGACTATTCCAAGTACCGTGACCACAACGCAAATTTCTGTAACCGCTTCTGTAACGGACACTAAAGAATCATCTGAAGTGCCCTCTAATACTTCTCAGATGTTGAATATGGATATAGAGAACAAGGAAGTTCACCCCAAGGTTGAATTTGAACAAACTGACCAAGGACTATGCAAGGAAGATGACAGTCAAAGAGCAAAGCTTGAGGAAAAGCAACAAAAAAGGAGAAGAAGAGTAGGTGGGATGGTGGGAAAAGAGATCATCCAAGCTAGTGCAGGAACTGAAGAAAAATGTGCAACTGGAATTTTTCAAGATCACAGGAAATCTGTATTTTCACCTTACATTCATGTCGAGAGAAAAGAGGAAATTGGTGCTGTTTGTACTATAGTAAATGAAGAACAAGAAAAGTCAAAGGGAGAAAAGAAAGAAGGTGTAAAGGCTGACAATCTCTTGAACTTACTTTCTTCTGAGATAAAAATGGATATAGATATTGAGGTAGTGAAGGAGAAAACAAAGATGGAACAAGTTGATTCTAGTCTTCTTCAGTCATGTACAGCAGGAAAGACGATTCCGTTGTCTGGGTATGTGCTTTCAGGACCTGTAAGTACTGAGACAGGTAATTCTGGTCAATTGCTGTGTTGTTTATGCAAGAAGTGGGCAAATTACAAGAATCTAGGGGATCTTTATGGACCCTATTACCCTCCTGAATATGTGGCAAGCCTTCCTAAGAACCACCCTCAGATTCGAAATAGTCTAGGGACTGCCAAGCTTGGTAATAAAGGAGCAGATTTAGGAACATGTACAACAGAATCAACAAAACAGGATACACAACAAATAGATCCACAAATGTTAAAGCCTACATTAGATACTGTTTATGCGGGAAATGAAGCCGAAAAACAGTCTACTGTTACTACGACAAATGCAACCTCTGCAGTGGATGGGGGAAGAGTTTTGGAAAGCATTGATAATGTGTACAACAATATGGACCTGACCCAAAAAAGTGATCCGTTTCCAGAGTTGATAGATGTTGTGAGTGCAGTGATGAAACAAGAACTGGAGCAACCACAAGAACAGCAAAATCAGGACCAGTTGACAGAAGACATCCAGCCAAGACCTCAACACAGAAAGCTTACATCCCATCCACGCTTTAAAAGGCGACACAGACCCGGTGACGACTTGCCCAAGACTACCCAGAGTAATTTTAAAACCTCACTGCCATTCCAGCCGCCTCCTCAGCTACTTAACCAAGACCCCTCTGAGCCCTTGGCGCATCTGGCTCAGCTTCCTGAAGTCCCACTGGACCCTAATGAGTTGTGGGTACATGAGGGATGCATAGCCTGGGCCAGTGGGGTGTTTCTGGTTAATGGACGTCTGTATGGCCTACAGGAGGCACTAGATGGCGCCATGGACACAGTGAGTTTTTCTCTTTTTTATCAAATTCCATTATAGTTTTAGTTCAGATGTTACTGAATATTAATGCATCATAAAATGCCATTTTTAAAATGATGTAATATTCCTTTGCTTATATATTGTCCATTCATATGCCATGTAAATTTTTAATTTGTAATTTTAATCCAAGATTTTGTTTGTGCCTACATATCTGTTTTTGCTCCTCCAGTTTCTAT
The DNA here is from genome assembly GCA_015163995.2 of Mormyrus lacerda. Classification (NCBI taxonomy): domain Eukaryota; kingdom Metazoa; phylum Chordata; class Actinopteri; order Osteoglossiformes; family Mormyridae; genus Mormyrus; species Mormyrus lacerda. The sequence continues at coordinate 1,742,424 of JAABNX020000052.1, read as the reverse complement.
GTAGATGCTTTCTAACTGCCTTTGTCTTCAACAGAGCTGCTCTTACTGTGAGCAAGTGGGTGCACCACTTGGTTGCTATAGTAAGGGCTGTTCTCTAAGATACCACTATGTGTGCGCAATAGAAGCAGGTAAGAATCAGAGATGTAACAGAAATTTGTCTCAGCTGTGAAATCAATCTTATATTTTCATCCAGAAAAAGGCTGTACTAAGCACATTGTAATAATAGTAATGATTATATGTGTTGTACTAAATAATCACTCTCATTCTAGACTGCTCCCTAAATGAAGAGAACTTTTCACTGCGATGTCCAAAGCACAAGGTAATTTGACACTTTACAAATTCGGCAAGCTAGGAGAAAAACTGCATTCTAAATAGAAATACTAGAGAATTTTGAAGAATATATTCCTATCACAATCGTAAGAAGGACAAGAAAAATGCTGCATTGTTAAATAAGCATGTGTATGTACACATATGTGGTAAATTCAAGGAGTGGATGTCTGCTTTAGTACATTCCCTGAAGCTAATTATAAACCTGTATACCAGGAAGGTCCATGCATATAATTTGCCTGCCTCAGCTTATTATAGGACTGTTTTGTGTCTATTTTCCCTGGTTTCTCATTTGTCAATCCAAACCAAATTATTGTATGAAAACCTCTCATGTTCTCTGGATGCTGTCTTCTTATTTCTTAGTTTTCCCAAAAAAATGCAGTAGAGAAGGCTGTCCTTTCAGAGCAGTCGGAGGCTGTGGCAGAGAGGCGGCCCAGCAACTGAGATCGGTGAGCAAAGACAGACTGTGGGTGGGGCCTCGATTTGTCAGATTTAAATTTCAGATTTCAACTGTATCCAGTGATGTCACTTTCTCTGGGGCCCTGAGCCACTGTTGGTCATTTGTTTTTCCACTAATATTGTTTGTTAATGTTAAGCGCTGAAGTCCAATTTTTCCTGCATTATTTTAAAATCATACAAGTAAGGGTAGGGGCGTAACATATGTGTCAATTAACAAATGATGCTTTTATGAAAGGTCCAAGAGAGAATCTTAACTGGTTGCTGTTTTTTTTTTTTATGAAAAAATACCTAGATTAGATATTTCAGTTTGAGTATTTTTTGCTGTTTGGGTTTCTCTTTATAGGCTGGCCGGACCTGAGAAAAAAACCACAGACCTTTAATGACACCGAAAAGACCATGGTTAAACTTAAAAGAACAATCAAGAAGAACTAACCAATCAAGAAAAGAGACCACAGAGGACAGCAATGCCTGTTTGTTAAAAATCGAAGTGAAAAAAAATGAAAGCTCAGTGGATTAATGTTCAGACCTTCTCGAGGATGAATTGACTGAAACATTACATGTAAGAAAGGATGAAAAAAAGGGAAGACTTTGTTCCTCTCTGGCAAACTTTGAATGTGAAATATTTTGGAAATGAATCACTTTCCTTATTGTCCTTTTAATGTTATTTGTTATTTTTCAAAGTCCAAAATGTATTATTAGATAGAGTTAAGTGCAAGTGGACCATTCAAAATGAACTGCTTCACATAAAGGACTGAGGTTGACGCTTGGATTTTTACGTTACATGTGTTGCATCTATTATTCATATTATTATTATTATTCCTATATACAGCATTATTATGATGCATATATTCATTTTTACGTTATCATCAGTATTTTGTAGTTGAATATAAATGAAAGCATTTAATTTTTATTGTTGTTTTTATCACATAAAAATGCCTTTTAAATAGAAATGACATTTCAGTATTGTCATACCACCTCTTTTCTGAAGAGGACACAAGCTTGGAGTTTCCACAGAGACATCAATGCCTTTGCTTTTGCATCACTCACAATCTTCGCACGTGTGCGTGTGTGTGCTTGCGTGTGCACATCTGTCTGTCTACCTTTTCCATCATTGGTAGTAGATTATTGCTTCTCATCTTTGGGATTTCACAGTGCAAAATGGTGTACCTATGAATAAAATGAAAATAGTGTTATTTTTCAAGCAAGGCAGGACTAAGGAAGTCTTGTTCTCAGAAATAAGCCAGCAACAGTATTGATATCATCTTTGGCTTTAGTGAACGAGATACAATTTTGCAAAACGGTAAACAGCAGATGGATGTTCTAGAACAAGGTCTTTATTTTTCTGCTCTGAATGTATTTAATATCCAAAAATACAGGGAGACGCGACGAGACCGAGTGTGAAAGGATCCATATAAAATTGTTAAAAAGCAAATGGTATTATATTTAATACTATTTTTTCTACTCTGGTTGAAAAAAGGGAAAATATTGACATATTACATTACAAACCTGTCAATATGACTGATAAATACATAAGACGAAAAAATGTTCTTTTTTTCTTTAAACATTTCTTTGTGTCCCGTTGTCTTTATTAAAAGATTATGTAGGTACTCGTGCTGCTACAGAAGTCCTGGCTATCTAACTTGTATCTGTAAGTTTTACATGCTGGAATATGTGCTGATGACCTTCAAATGTGCAGAAGAGAAAAAGTTTTGGTGGAGGCTGGGTCTGTTACTTATGGATCATAGCACACAGGCACTCTGTCTGGTTCTTTGTAGTGCAGACCTGTACGGTATTTTTATGCAGTGAAAAAAGACATTTCAATCAGCTTATCAGCCAGTGCCAACGTCACAAGAAAATGGCCGAAATATTTACTGTGTGCTGTGTTCTGCAAATTGGACACTGATTTGACTTATTTGGCTACTTCGTCAGATTGGCTGATGTTCTGCATTAGTAGTTCTACTGTTGGTACCCTTTTGTCTCATTCTGTTGACCGTGTTCTGTTCAAAATGGTGAGTTGTGGCTGTTGTACTGTTTTTCTTTCTGACATCGCTGCTTTATAAATGGTGACGCTTTGAGAACAGTACAGTTTTACATGTGTGTGGTGCTCTGCATTCCCGACGGCCGTGAGGTAAGGCTTTGTGTATTTCAAAGGTTCTCCCTTGGACCATACCACTGTGATGGATAGTGGGGGGGGGATTTTGCAACTTATAACTGGTAGGAGCAGGATATGAACAGTCCATGAAGGCATTTTAATATGTTGCATTGAATATTACTGTAAGGTACATTAGCACTGTGTTTCTAACCTTTAATTTTATCTTTACAGTCTTATCTTTGAAATGACAAGGTTTGGAAATTCGGATTGAGATTTCCACAGATTTTCCTTTGTTTTTTTAAATCACTGTCTGCTTTTCGACTTCCAGTTTTCTAATTACAGCTTTTTAATGTTATTTTTGTCTCCCTCTCGTGGTGTTTAGATGTCAGCAAAAATGCCTCTGTGTTACTTTTTATCACCCTAGCTCTTCTTTGACATATATAAAATATAATTGCTCTGTGTGTGTGTGTGTGTGTGTGTGTGTGTGTGTGTGCCCTGTGATGGACCTTGGACCTTGTGCCCTGTGCTGCTTGGGATAGGCTCCATGCCCTTTTTGACCCCAACCAGGATAAACAGTTGGTTGAAGTGATTTCTTCAAAATATGGCCTTCCTCTGATTATTTGTACAAAAAATAGCATTTGTATATACATTTTTTTTCTGGAATACTCACAAATTGGAACAGTCAAATAGGTAACACTACTTGCAGGGGCACAAGTAACTTAGTAACTGAGTTACTACTCAAGTACAAATCATGAACAAATATAGTAGCTCCATGAAATACATGAACTGATTAATGACTGATTAATGGTGAATGAACATGGGATCAGTACATAACCAACACTTAGTTTTTGATACATTAAGTATGAATGCACTACAGCATTAAGTAAGCGTGTATTACTGCATTAAGTAATTAGTGTACTACAGCATTAAGTAAGCTTGTATTACTGTATTAAGTATGAGTGTACTACTACATTATTTGTGCCCCCTCAAGTTTTGTTACTGTGAAATATGTTTAAATGTAATGAAAATGGCCAAGTCATGTTTTTATTGATGATAAATTTGAAAGGCATAAATAACCATAAGACGATCACGTAATGACAATTAAATTAGCCTGGACAGAAGGGAGGCTGGAGGATTAAAACAGAGCTAACAGATTGAACGAAGTCGCTCAGCATGGATTAAATATCGAAGGATTAATGAGGATTTTAAAGAGGAGGGTTAATATATAGTCTACAAAATAGACTTCCCTCCAAGTATCGCCCAGACTGAGTGCATCTCAAATGTGGTTGCTGCAGGATGTGGATGTCATTTTTCTGAACAGAGACGCACTTCGTCTACCATATCGAATTCCTGAGCGGTCTGGTACCTCTGGCCAAGAGAACGATCTATTGGACGTCACAGCACTGCAACGCCAAGAGGAAGTGGAAGGAGACGGATTATTGGGTAAAGATGTTTCAGGATTTGTGAAGGACAAAAATGGTTTTGATGAGATTTGTTAACCACCAGATATGTTGCTATTGCTTATAGTTGAAATACATGAATGATGAGATGTTGCTGGTTGTAGTCATTGCTGTTAATGCTGCAGCTCAGGCGTCCATTAAGGCCGTACATGATGCCTGCCATCTTACCATGTGTGCACTCTGAGGCTGAGGATCGGCTGTGACTAAATGGGAAAGACCCAGACCCTTTGTTGACTTTTCTGCTTATAGCATTTCTTTCTGTGCATGGTGATATTCACCGGCATAATCAGAATTCTGGACATACAAGAATACAAAACCTACGATCCATTATTTTGTACTGATGGTAAATTCATTTGCTCTCCCTCCAGCCCCTCAAACCCTGATACTGTTACTCACTCTTCCTCAATCTCAGTGACTCCCACCCCCCCACTGATCCGGCCATGACCCTCCTCACTGCAGTGCGCTCCCCCGCCATCACGTTTTGCCAGACTGGCATGTCCCTGCTGCTGTCTGCCGTGGCCCTGCACTCCTCCTACTGGTGCGTGGGCAAACAGAAGATGCCCAAGCCGCTGTGCTCGCCGCTGAAGACCAGAGGCTGCATCCCCGTGCCAGGCATGTCGTCCAACTCAAGCTCCGCCCAGTTCTCTTGGGAAACGGGCGACGACCGCTTTGTGTTTCCCTCCTTCCACTCCGGCCTGTGGACCAGCTGCCAGGAGAATATCTACCTGGATCAATGGGGTGAGCGGTGGGGCAGGGCATTTGGAGGTGTTGTCATGACGACCTATAGCGTAGTTGAGGGGGACAAATAAGAAAAGAGGAGGTGTGAGGACAGCTGCCCCTATGGAGACCATGTGCTTGGTGCACACAAGGTAGAGATGAGTGTATAAATCTCAGGAGCAGTTGCTCCTTAAGGAGCAGATCTGGGCGGAAAAAGAACAGAGTGTCCCTTCTGTTCAATGAGGCAAAGCCAAGCCAGTACCTACAGTAAATACTTGTTGTGGTGAATGACTGCTGGGATTCAGGAAGGAGAAATTCCCAAGGATCCTGGGTGCATCTTTGAGCTCTTGGCCATCATTGCAACTATAGCTTATTTAAAACATGCCAGATAAGGGTGCTCGTCACGCACCATAATGGCAAGTGTGCATAGCAAGTCAAGATAAGGCAAGGAGATGACTGACAGGTATAGATAAGATTACGATAGATGAGTCAAGTTGCGAGATAAGACTGTCTTAAAAAAGAACTTAAAGGCTGAGGGTGTGTTTGCCTGGCGGGGAAAACTTTTTGCTCTTCTAAAATTTTGGAGGCGAGATCATTTTAATTTGATTGTGGCCACAAAAGAACTCTGTGCCATACGGGTAGGAAGAGCTCATCCTGTTAGGTGGAGCTACAATGGTTTTGGGAAACCAGTTCTTCAGTCATTTGTCACATAAACTGTCAGAAGAGAGACCCAGCACAATGCTCAGGGGAGTTTTACTTACACAAAAATGTTCTGGGGGCAGAATGAAAAATGTTTGGTTCAGAGAGGATCCAAGCAACTAAAAGAGGCAGGACCAACCAGTCTTGCTCCTGCCTCCTCTAGTTGCTTGGACCCAATTCCTCTACAATCTAATTGATTACCTCTCTGAACCAATCATTTTTCATTCTGCCCTCAGAACAGTTTTGTGTAAGTAAAACTCCCAAGTGCCAAAATGACTGGAGAATATTATTTTGACAGCAGTGGTCAGCAAAAGGACAGGCTAATGAGGATTAATTGGGTGAGGTGATAGCGTCGCTCCCTAAGGGAAGCCAGAGAAGTCTACACTGATTTCTGTTGAGCCTAACCTGGTTCTAAAGAGGATTATAATGGTTTCACCCAGGGGAATTTATGACCCAACAGCAGGACTGAATTAGAGACAGTAATTGAAAAGGGAGAAGGATTGACATTAAGCAAAGAATGCAGCTAACCGGACATATTTCCATTGTTATGGGAGATTTTGAGAAATGGACATTGTTAGGAGGTGGGAGGTTCACTGGCTTTCACAGAAATCCATATTTTGTCAGAAAGTTATTAAGCAACTCTGACCTCATCGAATCACCAAGGCAGATTTTCGCTAGAAAGCACTGCGTGTTTTTTCGGCAAATGAGCTTTCCTGGAAAGAACCTTCCTCTATTTCTCATTTTATACCTTCGGAACCCACACCAGGATGTCCCAAATGCATTGGCTGTCATTTGCCCACCATTATGTTGTGCCGAAGTGCAGTGGTGTGCAGGAAATAACACGTTGTTCTGCAAATAATTTTCCCAATTTAATTTTAGAACCCGGGTTTGTTACCTGGGTGACGGAAATGCCTGGTGACGTCACACTCACCTCCGCTGCCTGTGTGTTTTCTCCTCCAGAGGAAAAGTGCCGTAGCTTTATGGAGATCACGCCTCAGTCTGAAAAAGGTAGGCTGTCGGGGCCCAATGCGCTTAGCTGGAAAACATGATCTCCTCCTCCTCCTCATACTCTTTCTTCTCCTCTTTGTGTCTTCCTCCTCTCTTATTTTTTCTTTTTCATCTTTCTGTTTTCTCCTTTCCTCATTTGTGTCTCACTCACCGCCCTCCCTCTTTCTTTGTCCATATCTCTTTCCTTCCTCTCTTTACTGAATCTCCATCTTCCGCTTCCTTTCACTGCCTGCCCCCCCAACCCCCCCCCGGCATTCCCTGAAAGCAGTCATGCTCTGGCTGTCCATGACCATGGAGCTGATGTACATGGGACTGTTGACCACCAGCTCTCTGCTGCTCTGCCTGCAGCTCTGTGTCAGTGC
>JAABNX020000052.1:1721409-1734048 GCA_015163995.2 Mormyrus lacerda | reverse complement strand
CCCCCGCTAGCTGCCCCCCCTCCTCCCTGCTACCCGACATCTGCACCATATCCGTCTCTCTCCCCATCCCGCTCCAACCTCGCCTACATTCCACAGTGTCCAGATGACAGTGACTCACTCTGAGGATGCCCTGTCGGTAACCATGGAGACACCCTGAACTGCATCCTGTTTCCGAGCTCATCAAATTAATAACATAAAACCAGTACACTATAGCTCACAATTTTCATCAGTGTTAATGCTATTTTTATTGCTTGTACTTCCCTTCTACCATAACCTCCCAACTATTTGTGTGGCGTCATTCTCAGCCTGTGGCTAAAATAGTAATGGCGCCCTCATATAATTAAAAAAAAAAAAGAATAAAAATCTTTGCATTTTTCGCTTGTTTTTTTCCAATGCCTCGGAGCAAGGAACAAACACACAGGCTATGTTTAGTCACTTTATTTTAAAAAAAATTAATAAAGACTTTATTTTATGACACAATAAAGTCAAAGTATAAGTCAAAGTTTTCCCTCAAACGTACGCCACTGGTTGGCTACAGTCAAGGAATCACCAAAGTCTGCTCTGTAGATAGCCGGGACCGCCCCCACCCCCTTCGCTTGGCATGATGGTACGGCGCCGCACTCGGTCCCGCAGGAACTGATCGTCGTTCAGCGTCATTTGTTTGCGTTGGTTTGTACCACAGTCCTGCGCAATCGCGCCCGGCGCTCTCAAAGCCAGGAAAAAAATAGTCATACAAAGACATAAAGTGATGCCTGAAAACAGATGTGAACAGTGCGCGACTGACGCGCAGTCGGAGAACCTATTCGTTCCGGAACACGCTGAGTGACGCATTCTGCGGAATTGTGTCCGGTGAAACTCCTCAATCAGGCAACACAAACAAAGGCTTCACGGGACAGCGTTTTTCCAAAGGCATAGTCCGAACATAATGGTGTTAGTTGCAACCAATCTATCATCCTCATGCAGCATTTATTTTATTTCTTCAACATGAAATCATTTGTTTATAAAGCGACAATACGTTGTAGACGTGCAGTTAATAACGGTAACTACAGAAGACGCAAGCTTATTAATGAAATGACTATTTTCTCATATGTCTTATGAAATATGTTCGTGTATTTAATACATGTTTGTTTCTGCAACAACGTATAGCGGAGAATAAGATGAATCCAATACGTTAAACTGTTAATGAATTGTAATTTTGTTACTTACAAATTCATGACTTAAAAAAAATCTCCCATTAGAAATTAAAACATGACCCACAGAAGTAACTGAATAACAATTACTGTGGAATAGTAAAACTAATAGCTATCTTTGGACACAAAAGTCAAATTTTTTTATATTGACACATTTAACCTCAACATACTGACTGATTTATTTATTGCTGTGTCTGTCTGTCCACCTGTCTGTCCTGACATTGCCTGGATTCTGCGCTCATGTCAACCACAGCAATGCAGAATTTGTCACCCTGCAGTACATAACTCAGAAGGGAATTTTCCTAAAACTGTGGAAATTACAAGATGTTCATACAATGCTTACAAATATTAAATATTCCACTTTGATAATTTCTTCCTTTAACTTTATACTAAATTGTTCATATTTTTTTAATCATCTGTAGATTTATCAACTGGTAACACTTTATAAACCAGAATGAGTTAAATGGTTAAATCTCAATGTGCTCCTACACCCCCCCCCCCCCCAAATCACAAATACTACATAAAAAACTGATGGATTCTGTCAAGTACTTCTCCCTTATTTCACCTTTTTACGAAGCACGAAATAAATTATGCTGGAGATTAAGGTTAGGCAGAAGGCGATCCAGGCAAGGATGAAGCAGTATCCGTACTGGCCTTCGTCATTCCTGTGGAAGATGTCCGTGTAGATGGAGGCAGCGATCATTATGCACAAGCCTGGGAGAAGGTGCAAAGGTCAGTGAGATATATGCCAACTTTATTGTTTAATCTAAGATAACCATATGCACACTTACACTACCTGGCCAAAAGTATGTGGACACCTTACTATCACGCTTATTTGGGCTTGTTGAGCATCTCATTCTTAAATCATGGGCTCTAATGTGGAGTTGGTCCCCTCCCTTGCTGCTATTACAGCTGCTACTCTTCTGTGAAGGCTTTCCACTAGATTTTGGAGTGTCTCTGTGGGATTTTTTTTGCCCATTCATCCAGAAGAGCATTTGTGATGTCAGGCACTGATGTTTGATGTGAAGGCCTGGCTTGCAATCTCCATTCTATTTTATCTCAAAGGTGTTTGATGGGGTTGAGGTCAGGGCGGCCCAATGAAGTTCTACTACACCAGCCTTGCCAAACCTTGGATTTATGGGTCTCGCTTTGTGCACAGGGGTACAGTCATGCTGAAATAGGATAGGGCCTTTTGCAGACTGTTGCCACAAAGTGGAAACACACAACTGTCTAAAATGTCTTAAATTTTAAATTAAGATTACCCTTCACTGGAACTAAGGGGCTTAGATCAAACATTAATGCCCCCTCCACCAAACTTTACAACTGGCACTGTGTACTCAGACAGGCAGTGTCCTCTGCCTGAGAATGTTTCCACTGATCCACAGTCCAATGGTCATGTGCTTTTTTCACCTGGTGAGCTGATGCTCAGTGTTGGACAATCTGGCCATGGAAACTCGGTCTATATCATGCTGTTGGTGTTTCCTGAGGCAGTCTGAAACTCTGCAGCTAGTATATCAGCTGAGAAAGTGATTTTTCCTTCAGCACTCAGTGATCCCGACGTCAGCTTGCATAGCCTAATTCTTCATGGCTGAGCTGAGCTGTGGATGCTCGTAGATCAGCGAGTCCCATTCTGGTCCTCAGGGACTGACAGTCAGTCCATGTTTTTGCTCCCTCTTAACTCCCTGCCAGACAGTCCCTGGTAGGGAGCTGGAGAGAACAATAATGTAGACTGTCTATGGGTCCCCAAGGACCAGACTGGGAAACACTGTCCTAGACGATTCCACTTTACAATAACAGTTGACCAGGGCAGAAATTTGATGAACTGAATTGTTGCCACAGTAACAGCCTATGGTGCTACCATTGTCACTATAATTATCTATGGAGATTGCACGCCTCTGTGCTTGATTTTATGCACATATACAGCAATGGGTGTGGCTGAAGCAGTTGTACTCAATAATTGGGAGGGGTGTCCACATAATTTTGGATAGTTATTGTGTCACGAGCAAATGAAGCTTCATGAACCAATTGCTTTATTTTCTGACCCCACTAGATAGTGCTATCTGTTTATAAAAGGGCTCAAAGCATGCCATAAAGCAGGGGTGGCCAATCTAATCCGCAAAGGGCCGGTGTGTATGCAGGTTTTTGGGATAACCTTTAGGTCAGCTGTTCAAACCCAGGTGTGAGGACTCTTCAGCCAATCAGTCCTCTAATTAGTGACCTAATTAGGGAGTTGCAGCAAAAACCTGCATACACACCAGCCCTTTGTGGATAAGTTTGGCCACCCCTGCCCTAAAGCAATTGAAGTGCACCATCTAGAAGGGTCAAAAATACAGCAAATGGTTCAGCTTTATTTGCCCATCACTATCATATAGACTGGATTTAACTTTATCTTAAGATAATGAAAGATGTAAGAACTACCGAATGATACCTTCATTTCTACATTTTTATAAGATAAAGAGGTGATAGCTTATGGAAGTAGCTCCTATGGCGCAAATGGGTTGTGGCCTTCTGGGGTGATTTTCTGTAAATTAAATGTATGTGTGATGAAGTTTTTTCCAACTGCTGCAGAACTCACAGGCGAGAAACTGGAAGACGCCAGAGAAGATGAACCTTTGTCCCTTTTGCAGGGTGAAGAGTTGAGCAATAAACACGAATAGACCGAGGATGGCAAATATGCAGGCCAGCACTGAAGTAGCCTGCACTGCCTGGAGGTAATCTGCAGGGGGCGAGAGAAAGAAACATGAAATAGGTGAAATGGTCCAAATCAACACAGTCATACACAATGCCAGCAGTTTACTGGCAGAAAAAAACCATTTAAGCTCATTTTATATAGAAAGGTAAATGAGTAAAGGTAAATAAGCATTAAGAAGAGGAATGATAATATGTCACACCACTTATTCCTTTGTTATGTCTATCTGTACAGCATATGGATACCAGTTTTTAGGGCATGAACAGCTGACGTCACGCCATTCAGACCAACAGATCTAACTACACTTTAGCAAAGTCTTGAACAGATGCCTGACCTCACTGGCTGAGAGAATGCCTGAAGCGGCTTTACCTTCTGAGTTCGTAACAACATTAGTGAGGTTCCAGTTTCCATTTTGGTACACCCATGTCCCCCACAGGTCTGTGGTTATATGCGATGTCACCCACCATGACTGTAAGACAAAGAAGGGTTAAAGTATTCTTAGAAGTCTGATTTTATACAGGATTGTATTAGAGTTTCTAAGCATATGGGTAAAGAGCTGCTTCACCGAGATCCATCCATCCGTCTTCTGTAACCACTTATCCTATCCACTCACAAAACCACACCCACGGACAACTTGGTAACTAAAATTAACCAGTTGCAGGTGGAAACCGGAGTGCCTGAAGGAAACCCTATGACAACACGGGGAGAGCATGCAAACTCTACACACATGGCAGAAACCTGAACCCAGGTCCCAGAGGTATGAGGCGACATTGCTAGCCACAGCACCACCATTTTGTAATTTATATTTTGGTAAGACTTCTATATCAATAAATACACAACCTGTCAACATGTATTGCAAAATGATATTTTGTGTATTTTTTGCATATCATTAGGAGTGGTTAGAATTATGTCATTCAGATATAATGTTAATGAAACTGTTTTTCCAAAGTTTAAAAAAGGTTTGATAATGGGGAGCTACAACTGAAACCAAATGAAATACTAGGGGGTATATATCTACTCACCCCCTGGTTCCTATGCTTGTTACTTTCCTATATTACACTGTTGAATTGTTAATAGGTGTGTATTTTATTTATTTATTTGTTTTTATTTTTGGGGGGGGGGGGGGTACTCACGTTGTCGATGGTTGCCACAAGGAGCAAGACAATGGTGGCAATATGAAGGAGGAAGATTCCTACCAGGAGAATCAACATGATGACTGTAAAAAGAAGATGAGTTGCTTTCCGTGAGACAGAACAGAATGCGTCATCTGCTAGTTATAACATGCTGAACAGTAGTAGGTAAGGACACAGATTGCTACACTGAAGACCTAATATCCAGGGTAAAAACATATATAACCTGAACTGCACCTGTAAAATATCCTTATAAAAGGAAAATCTTTTGAAAAATGAGACTAATATGACTTTTGAACTGCAGTAAGACAAACTGATGTTGAATGGTGGTTTAAGTAGGGAACATCAAGCAGTAACATAATATCATCTAGAGTGAATGACATGGAATTAAGTTGTAAAGCCCACACAGTGAGACACGACACACCTGCAGAAAAGAGAGTCCCTCACCATGTCCGGGTGAACAAGTTACTACAGGGTATGTCTCTGGGGAATGAGAACTGTATAGTCACGAAAGCAGCCATTCTTCACTCTCAGATGAGTTGAGACTTGTCCCCAATGTTTCAAAAAGTTTTTTAAAAATGGCCACACCTTAAAACAACTTCAGCAAATACCTGATTTGCAGTTAGCATTTCTTACCCTGGGAACACACCCTAACTTAGTCGCATGCATACAAACATGGCAGCATTTTTATGAACGACTACCAACTACTCATTGTTGTTGTTTCCTTGGATCAAGTCCATGCTATTGAACTTCCTGCCAAATATACGCATCCTAAATGTGTTTATGCCTTTTCTGCAACTTAATATATGTACTCTGTAGTACTGTAACACTAGTCTTCAGATAGCTTGATTACTCTGAATTAATTAGATAGGTAATTAAATAGTAAAAGCTGCAAGATATTTCGAACTGGACAGCTGATACTTGATGCTGATGAAATACCAAATCCTGTTCTGTCCATTTTTGTTGTCTTTCAGAGACTTACTGAAAGTCAGTCTTCTTCACATGTTAGAGGATTGGGAACCAAAACTCGGTCCTTATGCAATCCAATAAAGGCCACACATTTTTTTTTATCGAAAACTTAATCCATGGCCTTGAGAGAGTTTTGGAAATTGAATCTTGAATTGGGTTTTTCATATGCATGTATAATTTTTAAAACTAATGACGACAGAATGACGGATTTTCCCTTTGGAAGTACAAATTTTAATTAGTGGAATGAGTGAGATAAATGAAAAATACTTTTTAAGTAAATTAAAATATAATCGACAAAGCAAAGTTAATGAGTTCCTCTTTTACGTACACAGCAAAAGTATGTAATGAAGCGAGAGATGCTTTTTCAATTTCTTGCCCCATCGCCTGCATTTATTGTTTAGTGCTGAACAGGCTGAACGTGCATGAGGTGTTTTCGATATCTAAGATGTGGTGGATCTGGACGCTAATCACAAACGTACGTGACCGTCTTCATTTCAGGAGTCATAGTACAGTCTCGCTTATTAGGACCCGCCTCTCGCTCATCCAGTCGGACGGCACCGCCCCAGTACACACCCATGTCTGTTACGCATCAACACAAAATGTATCGGAATACTTCGTGAGATTTGCTTTTAATTAAGTGTTTCCTATAACGCCAATTTCATCTTAATCTAATATAGAAAAACTAAGCAAATGAAAACAATCTTAAAAGTGTAAGTATACGTAAAGGAGTATAAAATGCAAAGCAACGTAATACAATCTATAAGGTTCTATCATTTGAAAAATATAAAAATAGAAATTCCGCGATTTATACCTTTATATTTTTGAACGTTTCACTTCATATTTCTGGAGTTTAAACCGTAAATTGCATAAATAGTGTTCCCGCTAAGTTAGACGCATTCAGTGCATTTCTGCAGTTAAATAGAATACTTAATGTTGTATAAATAATAAAACAGACATATTACTTTAATACTGGGTAAATATATTCTCACCTTTTGATTAAGGGGAGTCGTCCGCTGAAGTTATACCGCTTCCAAGTGCAGTGGTAGTTTCTGCGTACCTGAAATGCCTTAGCCGGCAGTGAAAGCGCGCGATATCCGTAAACTTTTGACGTGTGTTAGTGTATCCGTAAACTTCTTCTGTATGCTATCTGTGCTAAAAGAAGCAGTGTATCTTCTTAAATTAACTATGAAAATCTAGCAGTGATGTTAGATGGAGTCCAATCTTGATGAGCAGCCAGAGGAATGTCCTTCTCTGTACGCCCTACGCATTTGCAACTTTCATCAACTCGCAAGAGCCTTTTCCTACAACCCAGCGCGTGCTCCTCCTCCCAATATATCTGTCGTCCCTCTCTCACTAACCTCACCACAACCCAAATCACGCCACCCATGCATCCTTGTCTAGTTCCTCTAAACAGCCACATGTCCCTTTACGTTTACGCATGAGTACCAGCGCTATCACAAATCTTGTATATACACTAGACTATACACTACTAGGCGAAATAAGCCGATAAATGCATGCATTTCTATCAAATGTAATCAATTTGAATTTTACCCTGGAGACTTTACATCATACATCAAATTAATATCAGATGCTACATGTAAATGTATTCCTGTTACCTGTCTGGCCAACCCTAACCCTCATAAGTTAAAATTTTTGCTTTTGGGGTCTTTATTTTTTTAAGTCTTTGTATTTTCATTGTCAGTTTAAAGAGAGAATAATGATTCAGATGCCTCGCTGTGATTAGTCATCAAGTAATATTACGCTACCATGGTGTTCCCTGAGCCGTATGGCCCAAACACTCAGACTGCTATGTTTTTCCTGTCCTCCACCCTCCACGAGTATAGTCAGGCTGAAGGAATGCAGTTGGCCTGGGAATGAGAGGGAAGCACGGTAGGATAAGTGCAAGTCACAGCCTGACTCCAGGGGGGGGGGGGGTGTACTGTAACGTAACGAGTGGGAAGACAGACATCACTTATTTGTCATAATGATAGCAAGATATGTGATGGGTGATGTGGTAACTATGCCAACCAATATGGGCCCCTGTTTTATGTTAATGGTGGTGTTATAGGCTACCAAAGCAGCCACCTGAAAGAAATAGTCATGGTCAGGACATCAACCAGAAACTGAACACAAGAAGAAACTGGATTCCTTTTGTTTCTCCATATGGTCCTCGGGGACCCACAGACAGTCCACATTTTTGCTCCCTCCCAGCTCCCTATTGGGACTGTCTGGCAGGGAGCTTGGAGGGAGCAAAAACCAACCAACTGTGGGTCCCCAAAAACCAGAATGGGAAACACCGTTTTAGAGCAGTGTTTCTCAAACCAGTCTTCGGGAACCCCCCAGACAGTCCACATGTTTGTTCCCTCTCAATTCCGTGGGAGTTCGGAAGGAGCAAAAACGTGGACTGTCTGGTGGTCCCTAGGACTGCTTTGAGAAACACTACTTTAGAAGGGACTTCTCCAGGAGTTGTAAATCATGACAAAAAGTAAACATTAGGTGCCATAAAATATGGACGGTGACTCCATTTTAAATTCAAATTCTTCTTTGAATGGTGGTCCATAATTGTAGACTGTGCAGACAGTTGGAGAAATAATGTGGAGATGGAGATTACCGAGGCTTATTTGCAGAATTATGGGGTACCCAAATTGTCACTTGAGGTCTGTGGAAAGGCTAGTATTGTATATCAAATGATTCATGCGTCTTCCAGCTAGTTATCCAGTATGAGGTCACGGGGGAACAGAACCTAATCCAGGAATCACAGGGCACAAGGCAAGCACCAGCCTATGGAATGGCAGTCTCAGGGGATTTATTTTGCATTTATACTGGAGGCAATGGTTTTGTGTAAGACCACTCTAGTTACTGTGGGTCAACTGGTAGATAAATTCTTGATGGAAGCAGACTTGTGACAGAAAGAGTGGTTGGTGATATCCCAAGCGATTATGTCACAGGGCCCTTAACTGAGGTTGTCATCCTGGATTGCTTCATAAGCAGATTAGTGGTTATTGTTATGTCTACATGAGTTGCATGTATTGAGAAAATAATCAGTGTGATGCAGTCATCATCTCAACATTTCCGGGGTGAGATGGAAGAATTCCATCAAATCTCATTGATCTCTAAGGGTGTGTGCTAAGGGTATGATTCTGGGCAGAATTACTAATAAGCCAATGAGCACCTTATCACAGAATAATGTCACAACACCTAACTGATGCGTAACAAAAAGGCTTTCACATACACACACACACACACACACACACACGTACACAATCATACACACAAAGACAGTACAGAAGGGTGCAATAATGTCGTTAAACCTGATTTGAGACAGACCCAACCCACAAAATAAATTCTAAGCACTTAAAACTTTTTACCATCCCTTTACTCTCATGAGGCTGCAGGCTAATGAAAAATTAGTTTGTGGGGTGAGCATTTTATGAGAAGACTTCAAATTGTTACGTTACAATACCTCCTAAAAATATTTTGGTTCGCTAATTTTTTTTTGCTGTTGATCTTACTTCCCTTAGGAGTCTTTATGTCCGGGGGGTTTCTGCATGTTAAGAAGAATCGCAAAAGGGTGACGCAAAGCCTTCCTGAGGAGCTGAAGGCTGTACCAAGTAGTTCCCTCCATGACTCACTGCACTTCTCACACCCAGTGGTGAGGTGTTCCCACATGTCTCTGTCAAAAGTTTGTCCCCGCATGCCACTTTGGTTGGCATGACAGCAACCACGGAATGTTTCACAGACACCAAATGACTCCGCCCCAACCCACGTTCACCTGTTAGACCAAGCTTCCCCAAAAATGACAGATCCTCCACCTGCCTGCTTCCTCTGGCTGAGGTATGACTTACAGTATGGAAGGAATGGTTTGGTTAAAGCTTGCTGCATCTCCACACATGGAGAAATTCCAGTACCTTCTGTATATGTACCTTTCTATTTGCTTTTCAACCCCTGAAACAGAAATACATCTCCTTTAGCAAAAAATCAAATACATTCAGTGCAGAATAAATAGGAATACTATACAGTTTTTGCCCTTGCTTTCAGGGTTTGAGGCAGAACATCAGGTCCACTGGAGAACACATTTAATTTTGTTCTACATCCAGTGCTTGAAGTCAGGAAAAGCAAATGCCAGTATTCTCTGTGTTATTTAGTACCAGCAGATATTGAGGGGTGCCAGTTCACAAAAGAGATAGACAAAGGGGTGAGGGTACTGCACACTGGTGAGTACTGGTGCACCTCAAGCACTGCTGACATCACTGTCCACACACCCCTTCCACAGACACAGTGTTTGCTTTCTGAACTTATGGCATCTGCAAACTCTCATGGATGTCCCACAACTGTTGCTAAATCTGTGCTTAATTCACAAACATTTTCTCTGAGCAGAAGCTCTAAAAGTGGGTAAGGCATTCTTTTAGAATAAAATGCTGCTGTACTAAAACGACAGCTGTTAGGGGATCATGTCAAATATTTTACAGGGGTTGTAGTAATTGTAGCCATATAATAATAATTATTATTTTAAATACGAAGAAACGTTTCATGGTTTGTAAGGCATATTTCAAAGTATTTATAATTATTGATATTGTGTAATTAGAGAGAAATCCTGAAACAGTATGTAAATGTGTAACTCCATAATTTAAAAATGCGGAAAAGTGTTTTTATTTTTTTTAATTAACGGTGACACATTTTGTTTTTAAACTGATTGCGAAAATCTCTCAGGCTTCCCCCACTCCCTCTCTGCTTTGTTTTTCTAAATTAAACCCAGAAGCACGAACATATATATACACAACAAGAAAGACTGACATAAAAACAACTCACTGTAACTAGGCAACCTAAAATATGAGTCACAACCGCGCCCTTTTGTCCGCCACCCCCTGACCGCCCAACCCCACCCAGTTTACTCCGAGTCTTTTTAAACTTCTTCTTTCCTCTGAAATCCAGCCCTTTTGCACTCATCCGGTACGTGTCATATTTACTTTGTATCCCCGTCGACTAAGCAAAGAAAAGTACTATTTCTAAGTATTATGTTTGAGCTATTATAAAAATGTGCATCAGGAATTCTACGCGTATAATGTTAGTAGATCCACAGCAATCGTTTGCATTTATCAAAGTATGCCGATCTGACCGACTTCAGATTTGGTGACAGAAATATTGAAATTTGGCGACTTGGCCAAAGCAGCATATGATGCGTATATTTCAATAATCAATCACGTTTAACGGTTGCGTCGAGTCTTGGGCTTAAGCTACAGCGGACAGCTCTGCACTCGACGCCGCCATTTTCTGTTATAGGCGCGCGCAGTGCGAGGCGGCGTTTCTGCGAATCACAGAAACTGAAGAAAACGGCAACCACGACCGTGCACGTGCCAGCCCCAGCTTTGGTGGACTGACGTCAGCGTCACGCGTATCATAACGAATAACGTACTTAAAGTGAGTCCAAATACTTCTGCTGAAGAGCTGAACATTTTAATCAATATAACCAGTTTTTAAAAATTTAAAGGTAATTCCTCGCGATTATGTCTAAATATAGTTCAGATAAATATAATTATTTGGTGCCACTTTACAGTAAGGCTACCTTTATAAAGTGCCTATGAATGGTTTATTAGCAGGTTATTAATTAGGTTCTAACACTTCGCAAATCATTAACAGAGAATTATATAAAAAAATTCTATTAATGCATTACTACCATTTAAGGGGAGCCTTATTGTAAAGTAGTACCAATTATTTAAATGCAATTCTCGTTCTTACTCTTTTAATGGATAAATGTAACGCGGTGACGTTTCTAGGCTTCTATACTATCACTTGTTCAATGGATTAGTAGAAAAACCAAGCTTTGTAGGTCAGTAGCCTTTGTTTATGGGTATGCAAAGTTGTAAAATGTCAAAAGAAAAGCAGTCGTTTGAGCTATGAGCAGAGTGAACTGACCTTAATGTGTTTTATTAATTTGTGAGCAGAAAATGGTCTCATCTTCCGCCTCCATGTCAGTATTGTCTGGACTCATTAGTAATTGCACCTGATTTTAGTTTACCGTAGTTTCCCTTGACCAGTCGCTCTCTTACAGTTGAAATTGAATTTTCCACTAGAGGGAGCTAATGATATTTATCATTGGCCAACTATAGTTTACTTCAAACGCAGTCCTGTTGTATTTCTCTATGAGGTGTGCTAATGCAATATATTTTGTCGAACGAGGTTAGGGTGCCCCGCCAGAGGTGGCAAAAGTACAAAAAAATGTATTAACTAAATGAAATAGACACTTGAAAAAATACTCTGGTAAAAGTTGAAGTACCAATCAGTGTAATTAACTCAAATTGAAGTATAAAATATACACTGGTACATGTACTTAAAGTGTAAATGCAGCTCCATCTAATCCATATTTAAAACTGCTTTCCTTCTTATACATTACTGTGAATGCCAACTCTCCAAATAAAATAAAACAGGAGCTCCGATGTTACAAACGCCTCTTCTCCTCAGGACATGGTATTAGCTGGGTTAAATAAATATGCTTCTAGCTCAGGGGTAGGCAATCTTATCCGCAAAGGGCCAGTGTGTATGCAGGTTTTTGGGATAACCTGTAGTTTCTCGGTGTCCTCATCTCAGACGACATCTCATGGACAGCGAACACCACAGCAACTATCAAGAAGGCCCAGCAGAGACTTCACTTCCTGAGAGTTCT
>JAABNX020000052.1:1647019-1657430 GCA_015163995.2 Mormyrus lacerda | reverse complement strand
CTTAAATTATTACAATTACATGTATTATCATTAGAGAGTATAATTCTACTTACCATTAATGGGATACATTTATTATTTTATTTATTTTAAATTTATTTTTATTTTTTTTTTACGTGGTCAGCATCGCGGGCCGCAGGTTGAGAACCATTGTTAGCCCATAGTTAGAATAAATGCCTTTTCCACACGCAGTGCAGAGTTGGTGCTGTAGGTGTCCCACCCTCCTGTCGTTTCTCCACCTCCTCCTTCCTGTCTCCATGTAGCCCAGCTCCCACAGTCCCTCCTTTACCCATCATTCTCTTCTTTTATTCTCTTTCTGGTTTCCAACGTGAATCCTGTGATCCGATTGGTCAGGGTTTGCATATAAAAGCCTTTCCTCTTCGGCAGTGTCTCGCCTCCTACCTCATATTTGTTGGATCCTTTAGCCCCTCCCACTCCACACCTCAGCAATTAATGGTTACCCCTGTTTCCCCCACCTGTCCCCCCCCACCCCCCCCCCACAGGGAGGGTACGCCGCATATCGCTATGCGCAGCCGGCCGCTGTAACTGGGGCGACAGCTGCCGCAGCTGCCGCGGCTGCCTACAGTGACAGGTGGGTGTGGTGGGGCACCCCTGGCTCGCCGCCCCCTCCCTTGATGCCTCTCTCCGGTGTCGGTCATGCCGTGACCACGCTGATCTGTCTGCTTCTATCCCGCAGCTACGGCCGGGTTTACACTGCAGACCCGTACCATGCCCTGGCACCAGCCGCCGCCGCCTACGGCGTGGGAGCCATGGTGAGGCCATCGCCAGAGTCCCTTTGCGTCTCTCTCTGTGAAGATTACTTAAAGTGCTTCGTTACATGTTCTTGTCGCTCTTGCTTTAGTACTGGGCAGTAACTGGGCGTTCCCTAGAACACCTATGGAAACACCTATGCCTAGTGGACTCCTTGATAGCACGTACAGTACCAGTCAGAAGTTTGGACGAGCCCAAATAAAAGCTTACATTGGAGAGTGATAGTGTCACATCACATGACCTAAACACAGTAGAAATGGTTTAGGAGGAAAATGGCCAGTGGCCATCAGTGTATATGGGGGCCCTCCTTCAGGACCAATGGAAAAGCGTCTTGGGAGGCCACCTTATGAAGCTGGTGTAGAGGGGACAGTAGCGGCAGCCAGTTCCTGGGGCGACTGGGGTTAAGGGCCCAATGGTGACATCACTCTGCTGACCCAGGGATTTAAACCATTTTGTTACTTGGGGGGTTGCATTCTCAACTTTTCTCTGGTACTGTATGTTTGCATTGTGCTATTTGCCTCACCTGTTCATCACTTTGGACCAGAGTGTCTGCTAAATGTAAAAAATGTAAAATGTTTTCCAGAATCTGCTTTGGGGGGGTGGTGGGGATTGTATCTTACTCCCATTTATGACGCTGCGGCTCTTGTTTGTTTGGTGGCTGCGTGTTGAAATCTTAACCTCTGTCTCCTCATACAGGCCAGTCTGTACCGGGGTGGATACAGCAGATTTGCACCATACTAAATGGCTTTCATTTCCACGGACCCCTCTCGCCCCCTCCCTCGCCCCCCCCCCCCCCGACCCTGACTTCACACACTTCATTTGGAAACCTGTGTTCAACAGACATCGTAACGATGACCCATCAGTCAGCTGACACCCTGTTACCTTGGCTTCACGGCAGCCAATGAGAGGTCGGCCCCAAATGCATTCAGAGGCAACGGCGATTTAAGCGGCAAAGCCGTTGCCGCGGCTGAGCAGAGGAGGAACAGCCCGTCCGCGTGGAACGGCATGGTGCCGAATGAAGGCGTGTGACGGCCTAACATCGCCCCTGCAGCGGACAGCTGCTGTTTCACCCCCGCCTCCTGACCCGGCTGAAGCGTCGTACCCACCGTCAGTACAGAGAAAAGACCCCAGTCCCACCGAAACACAAAGGGTGGAGAAACTTTATTTTTTGTTTATTCTTTTTAATTGTGGACCACAGAGGGATGGTGGTAGCTTCAAGCTCACTACAAAGTGTTAAGATCCATGGTGTTGAGGTCACGACACCCGGGACTCAAGTGGAAACAAACTGCAACGTGGAAGGAGGGCGATGAGAGAGAGGAGGAGAGAGCGAGAGCGATCCAGCCCCCAGACATAAAATGACACCACCACTGATGCAACGCTAGTGTGTGTGTGTGTGTGTGTGTTTGTGTGCGTGCGTGTGTGTGTGTGTGTGTGTGTGCGTCCGTCCGTCCGTCCGTCCACTGCCGTTTCTTAAAGGAGTAACTCTGAGACACTCGGGTCTGCGCTGGCTGCATGGAGCGAAGGAGAGATCAGCTGCGTTTCACTACCAAACCCCGCTACTCCTGTTTTTTTTTTTTTTTTTTAATCCTCATTACCTCAGTTATGTGTTTTTTGTCTCTGGAATATGTCACAAAAAACAGAACAGCAGTACTAATAATAATGTGCAAATGTGTAAATGGGATTGCTTGACAGCCTAGAATTATTATTATTACTATTATTATTATTATTACTATTATTATTGTACTATTGAGTTAATGGTCTCTGATCATGATTGTTTATCATCGCTGATTGAGTATTACTGTTAACTACCATTTAATTGCATCCACAGAAGCATCTGACATACATTTTTACACAAACATGCTTTTTGATTTTATTTCTTGACTAGGCTCCTTAGGAAAGGAGAGAAGGGGTTCAAAAATGTGGGGGGGGGGGAATTGTGCTGTCGTTAGTAGTACGGCCCCCCAGCTCGGGCTGGCTTTGGGTGACCGAATGAGCACATTGGCTGCCAATGAGATGATAACCACAGATAGCCAGAACTGGCTTGAAGTCATTATGGATAATAATCAAACTCAGGGTTTGGGGGGGGGCTGGTGTTTGAGTATGTTATTGAGTGACACTAAGCTGGTGTCCCTTCTCTTGGCAGTGGAGCAGTCCTATACACACAAAGTTTAAGACTTCACCCTCTGTTTTCTGGATGATGCAGTGCGATTGTGTATGGAAGTCACTGCATTCTGCTTACAGTGCTGTGGGAAAGGCGCCCATAGACAGACATGTATAAATAGCTTTTGTCATAGTGCTGTTCTGTATAACCTCATATATTCAGAGTATGGTATCTTTTAATTCCTTTTGATTCCAAAGATTCCCTCTGGAAGCACATTTGGTCGTATTTCTCATGATTGCTGTTCTTTTAGCTGTTCTATTTACGTATAGGTTAAAATGATCTTTTTAAAAAACGAAAAAGGAAAAAAAAGTGAGATCCGCCCGTTTTATGTGTTATGTACTGAAATGGGTAAATCAGATACCAGTTTTTAAAAACCATGCTTTTCCGATACCGAACGGTTGGGTTTTTAGCGACCGTGACAACTTCTAGCGGTCATTTATTTATACCTGCAGCGCAATGCGTGTTACGACGCGAAGATTAAACTGTTTTGAACACTAGAATGCAAGTTGCTTGATTTTTTTGAAAAAGGAAGTAAGTATGTTCCGACTTGAAGATAGTGCATTTCGATGTATGTTTGACTAGGAAATGGCTTTTATATGGCATGAGATTGTGACGGAAAGACAGCAGGGAATGGATGGGCGCTAATACGCAAGTAATAAATGTTGGCATTGGAACTGGAGCGATTGTTGCAAGTCCTTTCACAATTTAATATATTTACATAGGTATTTGGGGTTTTTTAAATAGATTTAGTGGCCTCTACAGAGGGAGATGGTGTTTTGTGAAACGATGTTGGGACTGAGCCATATTTCAAGGAGTCGCTAGGAGACAAGTTTTATTTTCTGGAGTTGAATTTAAGTTAGTCTTTTTGGTTTAACTCGGGGGGTTGTTTAACAGGTGCGTGTTAAGACACTTATGACTGAACAAGGATGGACGCTAGTGCGGAGTTTTTGCTTGGTGGTGTTTTTTTATAGGTATTCATTGGGGCCTGAGACTGCGCGCCGGTCTGAGAGCCGCTTGTGGGGCGGAGGCGTGATCGAGCGTCTTCCTCCCGCTCCTCCAGCGCCACGCTCCGGATGGATATGTGTCATAAATGAAGATCAATCGGCGGTTATCAGCTGTCATTTTTACATGTGGTCATGACGATTTTGTGTAGTTTTGCCGCAACGCTTTTCCCTTTTCGTTAATACAAAATTGCAAAGGCGGTTTAAATATTACCTTGTGTTAAAGTAATTTCGAGAGCTGCAGTTTCATTTTTAATGTGATGCGGGGGGGGGGTACGTGTCTGTTAAGCCTTTGAATAGTGTGTCAGTGTTAAATATCATCTGGACACCCAATATCCAGCGCTGAAACCGGATCTGAGCACCTGGCCTGTGTGTGACAGTGGATAAGTGCACAGCCCCACCCACCAGTCACGCTGCTGGACAGTACGGATCGCACCGATTAGGAATGATATTGTGCGGAAGTGCTCAAGGGGCAGTACGACCACCCCCATCCTGAGCAACCCAGACAGCGGCTTGTTAAACACCAGACCTGCGGGGGTCCTGTCTTGCTTGGTCAGGCGTTTAGGGGTCTGCGATGACCCCGGTCACACACTTACGTACTTTTGTTGAACAGTTTGTCATTGCTCCGGCCTTTCCCATGGATTTGCAATGAAACCGACTGTATTTTTGTTTATTCTTATAATAATAATTATTATTATTCTCATGCGCCATGTATGCTTTGTTTTCTGTGTTTATTAATTGTGTGTGTATATATATATATATATATAAACAGTTTGTTTGGTTTTTACTTTTGGCTCTGATCCCTTTTTATCTCGTCACCCTAGTGCTTAAATGACATTGTTAACTTTATTCGGAATTACAGTTGTGCTGCAGGGAGGTAGCATTTAACGCTCCCTATACATAAGATTTGCCACAGTTGATGTACTGACGTGCATTTTCTCAGATGATGGAAAAATATGCTTAGTGAGAAGTTTTCCGGTTCGGGATAACTGCGTTAATGCAGGCATCATACCGTCAGTGTATTATCACTGATTATATGATTATTATGATTTATGGGTTTGAAACCTATGGCCAGTAGTTATCGCACCATCGCGAGATCCCTGAGCAAAGCTCCTTAACCCCAACTGCTCAAGGGATCCTCCTGCTGATTGACTCGGTGCTGTGACCAACCGCGGGACAAAAGATGAAGCAAACAAAAACCAGTTTATGTCCCTCCTCCAAGCCGCATTATTATTATTGTTGTTGTTGTTGTTATTTTAAATACCCCTAATACCCGGCTGTGACAAACAGAAAGCCCTCAACAAAATCAAAGAACTCTTCTCACTTAAGCCACACTTTTGATAGTAGCATGCCCTTCCCACATGTATGTTTGGCATTGCCTTACCAAGAACTGTTTCCTGCTGTGGAAGGACGAATGCCTCTGAGGAATATGGATCCAACACAGACGTGACCTTTTTGGGACTCAGTGACACCTAAGGACCGGTAAGCTGGGTCGTCCAGCGGCACATGAGCTAAAGATGCCCCCGTGTGGTGGGTTCGGGTATAGCTCTTTGTTCCCTGTTGCAGCACCGGCTTGATCTTGGCGGCTCCGGTTTCGTTGAAAAAAAATGCTACTCTAGTAAAAATGTTTCTAAAAACGGAGGAAGAAACTGCAGTGAATCTTCTGCTTTTTATTACTTCCTGATTATTCCTTGTCCGTATTATGAAGCATAAGAAATCGAAATTAAGAACACAAACGTTTAATAAGAGAAACGTATCTTACAGGATGCTAGTATTGTGGAAGAGGCAGTCAGCACAGAATGACATTTCGTTAAAGCTGAATGTGTATTTTAATACATCTGCAGCTATATTTTAGAAATATAAAATAAAAAACAGGTTAAAATAGACTTCGAAAGTCGTTTTACTAGGCTATGTCACAACCCCGTAACTGCAGATACTTTTTGAAGTACTTTTGGTATTTCGGCTTTTTCCGGTTTAAGTAGTTTATATAAATGACAAGTAATAATGAACTTGATGCTAATGCGTTTCAGGTAAGGCTTAGAATTTTACCTTGTCGCTATGTCAAAATGTGCGCTGTTCAGGTACCATTAATGAAATAATTGCGTGGATAGTTAAGAGTGTTTTGGCATTTAATCATTTACAGTCATAGCTTTGGAGACTAAAAGTTATACATAGAACAACCTGCAAACCAGGCTGGGATGTAAACAAGCGTGTTTAGGGCTAAAGGATCTGTGAAGGTCCAAACTATGTTGGTCTCTAGCTGGACAGCCTGCGACCGTAGTAATCCTCGTAGGGCACGTCGGTGTTGGTGGTCTGAGGTCGCGGGATGCTGTAGTCTTTCCCAGGGTCTATGTCCTATAACACAGCGCCCGTGACATTAAAGCGATGTGGTTCGCGTTGCAGAAGGATCGTAATTACAGTCCTAATAGTGTGATAGTGTATATACAGGGATGGCAAATAAGCTCGCACATTCGCGAGCAATTTAAATAAAGGGTGAATATAAAAAACCTTAATCTTATAGATGAGAAAAAAAAATATTTTGTTTTTATGGGTGTAATTACGCTTGACTCACCGACATGGAGAATCCCGACTCATATGGCGAGCGTATTGCCGCGTTGTTCCGTTTACCTGCAAAATAAATACATCAGCATCCACCTGTCAGCTCTGGTCTCCATCCGCCTGCGAGGGTGCCGGGTACCGGCTGCCTGTTTCGTCACACAGCCAGACTGTCAGCAGCCCCTGTTATCTGCAGCCGCTAAAGTGCCTCATTTGGTTGGCAGTGTTAAGGAGTGTATAGATTGGCTCCTAATTTTTACCTTGGATATGCACAGTTAAGGAAATACAGCAGGTCCTCTGCGGTGCCTGAGGGATTCTCACCTCTCCAGTCCTGGCTGTCGCTTTCAAAGCTCCGGTTTTCCCGCCCTGCCTTTTTGACACCTTGCAGCCCGGCCATCTCGCCACTGGGGCTGGTCCAGCCTGTGAAGTCCAGCGGGGTCTCCTCCCCGCTCTGCAGCGTCTGCCGCAGAAAGGCCACCTGGGCCAGCCCGTGTCCGAGCAGCAGCACCCAGGCGTTGGACACCAGCGCCATGCTGAGGACTGGGTCAT
Organism: Mormyrus lacerda; assembly: GCA_015163995.2. NCBI lineage: Eukaryota > Metazoa > Chordata > Actinopteri > Osteoglossiformes > Mormyridae > Mormyrus > Mormyrus lacerda. The sequence goes on along the minus strand of JAABNX020000052.1, from coordinate 1,650,395 downwards.
CCCAAAGCGGCCTGCGGCCCATCTCCCGATTTCCCCACGTCAGCAGTGTGATCCACACCACCCAGACGGCCACAGAGAGCATGACGGTGAGGCAGAGCAGCAGCGCCTGGGCCCCCGCCCGGTTAGGGGCTTCTTTCCTGGGGCACCCGAAGAGGCAGAGGCAGGATACGGAGCAGCACAGAGCCGCGGAGATGAGGCACAACACATAGATGAGGAGCACGACGAACTCAGCCTGGGAGTAGTGGCACGGCTGCTGGTCACGGACGAGCACAGTGAGCAACCACTCCGCGGCCACAACGGCCTGGACGGAGCTGAGGGCCAGCGTGAGGCCCGCCTCGGCCCAGCCACGCACCAGGCCTCGCAAGGCCAGGCTGCGCGACACCAGTGCCGAGAAGCAGAGCGCCGAAAGCACGCCGAAGAGGAAGACCCGGGTTGGGCACGTGGCCGGGCCAAGCCGGACCACGAATGCAAAGGTCAGGCTGAACATGCCTGCAGTCCCCACCAAGAATAGCAGCAAGGATGTTGCAGTACCCGCCGTGGCCATTAGGGGGCGATGTCGTAGGGACGTCCACATGGTCCAGGCTATGGTGACGAAAAGCAGACCCAAGGTGACGAGCAGGCCCAGGGCTGCCAAAGTCTCCACCACGATTCCCCAGGCAGCCTCCGTGTCACAGAGGAAGGAGAAGCTCGGGTCGATGCTGGAGCCGCACCCGGGCGCCGTTTGGTGAGTGGGAGTGTTTCCATTCGCTTTGGGGGCAGAGGTGGTATTGGACTGATTGGAGTTCATTGCAGTGGGAGGCGAGTCCTGCTGTCTGTGTCTAGAGCGGTCAGGCTGTTGTTGGATGTTAGCGGTGTTTGGTCTCTGTTGGAGGGGGGCTCCGGGGGTGGCGGAGGAGTGATCTGTCTTATTGAAGAGTTTCTTTTAGGCTCTTATCCACGGTGCCTGATGAGAAGTCGTTGGCTCGTGGGCTTGTGCTTGCCTGCTTCCCATGGAAAATGCCGCAAATCTGAAAGTTTAAAAGGAATGAAGGAGAACGTTAATGCACGGTGTCCTGGATTGATATTGTAAGTGAAAGTGTGATATTAAAGTAATGGTACCACCAAGGATCCCCCACAGATGGTCCATGTTTTTTCTAACCATAAACCTACCGGTACCTGGAAGGGAGCAAAAATGTGTATCGTTTGGGGATCCTTGAGGACCGGGATAAGACGCTGGGGAGAAGCATGAAAATTAGACAGAGTGCCCAAATTAGAGAATTGATCTATCAACATGAACTGTGTATAGTTGTATCGATGGTTGAAAAGGAATCCTGTAGCTCAGATTGTCAGAGGGTCCGTTATGTGGTACATGATAGAAAGTTCCAGAAATTCAGACTGAACAGGACTGGAGCTTAAAGCAGGGGGATGGATTCCTTTGCAGGCATGTAACTGGTGTTTAGATGCTGGGACTTTGTTCCTTCAGTTCTGCCCCAACATGTTGCTTCACCTCCACCTGAGTCATTTCCACGAACAAGATAAAAAAAAAAAGGTTACAATGGACTACAGTGTTTTCTGTGTAGAGCAATTGATGGAGCCTTAGCAAAGTGTTTGGAATATGCAGGTATATGAAAATTGTTATTGTTGCGCTGATTTAGATTTTTTGAACCCCCTTTCTCTATATAGGTAGCCAGAAATCTTATTGCTGTAACAGTTTTAAGTTCAAATAAGACTCAAAAGTAGGTAAAATATTTTTAAATCTTTCATCTTCATTGCATGTAACCCACAATAAACAATCAGCTATCAATGATGCATATTTTTTGCTCAACTTTTTTTCTCATCTACCATTGTCCTGGATTTGAAACTGTTTTTTAACTATAACCCTTGTTTATCACCTAAATAAGTGGTAATAGAATAAAACTGATTAACTACTCTAGAGGTCAAATTGGCAGTTTAGACAATGAAGTAGCATAATTTGAGTCAAAATAATTTTAAGAATTCAAGAAGATTGATGTTACGGTAATGAGTTTGTGAGAATGACCCAGCTTGTATTTAAACCGCAATCCAAGCAAGGGACTGAACTCAACCCAACCAGCTTGTGACAGAAATCTATCTAAAGTTATCTCGCCGCGATGGTGGCGTGAATGTGTGGGTGGTTAATGGCCGCGGTGATTTAGAAAGCACTGCTGAATTTGAGAGTGATGCACACGCTCGATAAGCGGTTTCCATTTCCTTCAGTTCACAATAGCGCTGCTGTCTGTGCATCAAAGATTAAAACGCTGACATTTATAATGTTATCTTTTCATATGGGTTCTCATTGTGCTTTGCCGCAAACGTGCCACGGAACATTTATTCTGCGTGAGTTTAAAAAGCAGTTAGTCACACTTCAACTCAGCCAGGCAAAAGATTTTACACCGGGATGCTGAAACACTCGCTTCTCATTGTGCCAGTAACCTTTGATGTTTAATCAGAGTAAATTCTGAGTTTGTTCATTTGAAATAAATTACCTAGAAGCAATTTTCTCAATTATTTAGACATTTAGCGGACCTGAGGCAAATTATTTAATCAAGAAATACCGATTTCTCTTCAGTGTGTGTTGTCCCTCTCCATTACTGACTTGCCAGTGTTACTCACTTGTGTAATACTTTTTATTACACAAGTGAGTAATAAAAAGTACACAAAAAACATAACAGGAGTACTTAAAGCAGGAAACAAGCTTACCTTTGATCCAGAGTTACTGTTCCTCTCTAATCCTGCTTGTTGCAGCCATTTGCTGCTGTTATTGGTCGTCAGTAGGGGCTGTTGCACCTCAGGTCAGTTTTGATCAGCATGTATCCCCATGTCTTTGCGCCGACTCGTGTAGCGAGAGGGAGAGAGAAGAGGAAGAATGGGGGAGGGCGGGCTGGGAGGGTGAGGCTTTGACACCAGAGACGGGATTGCTTGTTTAAATCCTTGATTTACATTGACAGGTAAGAGGGGGTGTAGCAGGCCCCCCTTCCAATCTCTGCCTTTAAAGAAGGCGTGTTCCAGCCAGGGGCCGTGAAACCTGTACGGACACCCCTCCAATCCGAGTTTTAGCATGTTGGGACAGGCGCCCCCGCCAGTTTCACACTGCTGCCTTTACTGGGGCTCCCCGCTGTCGCCCTATCAGGGTTCCCCTCCCTTCAGCCCGTGGGGGTGAGAGGTGATCCGGCCTGCTCCGGCCGTCTCCCTGACCGGTGGAATGCGAAAATGTGGGAGCTGTGTTTCTGCCGGCGACCGATCCGAGGCTGCCGAGAGCGCAGGCATGCGGCAGCACATCTGGTGAGAATGGCCTGCGCTTGCCGCATGTCAGTGGGCCACACACCCAGTCATGCCTGTGCAGGCTGTGTGTGTGTGTGTGTGTGTGTGTGTGTGTGTG
>JAABNX020000052.1:1597570-1610479 GCA_015163995.2 Mormyrus lacerda | reverse complement strand
CAGGACTGAGATGCGTTACGAATGTAGATTCTGGATCTCAGGTGGAGAAGCTGAGAGCTGAGCTGGACACGGTCCGGGGAAACCTGACGCTGATGTCAGCGCTGATGAGCCAGCTGGAGCCAGATCGGACTCGCCCAGCAGACACGGAACTGCTCCAGGTCCGACGCCGCCGGTTCTGCCTGCTCTCTGGGGGGGGGGGCTCCCGTGCCCCCGGCTGGCACAAACCCCCCTGTCTGCTCTCCTCTCCCTGTCTGCCAGTAGCAGCTGTACTCCGTGTGTAAGGGCATGCAGGAGCGGGTGGTGCAGCTCATCCCAGTGGTCAGCGAGGAGAGCCTGATGGAGGAGCTCCTGAAGGCCAACGACGAGCTCAACGCCACCTTTGTCTCCTACAGCCGGTGCTCACAGCGTTTTTATCTTCTCTGGACTTAGCATGTGGCCAGGAGCCTTGAAAATATAGCGCATGTGTAACATGCACCCTCTCCTATGCATTTTGCCTCTTGTCAGGTTTATGAAACACTGCAACGGACAGAGTACTAGAGAGCAGGTGAGACTGCATTGTTGTCACTTTCCCTTTTCACTGTATGTATAAATTTCTTTATTCCACACTTTTTTCCATTTCATTCCCAGGCCTCCGATACTACCTACACCAATCTTTTTGAGCTCAGTACCACCCCCTGCACTTTCAGCCAATCAGCTACTCCTACTGCTCCCGCCCACCAACCCGCCAGCCAGTCTACTGTGAGCACGCTCCCCAGTCTGATGGCTGGCCTCAGTAAGTGGTGATCTTCTGCTGATGTCGGCCGGCATGCATGCTCCAGACATGCATATTAATGTATTTCTCTATGTTTCACCCTCTGAAAGATACCAGAGAAGATGACCTTTCCATATCTACTCAGGGCAATCATAACTCTCAGCTCAGGTAGGAGGTGTTGTGGACGGGTAATGTTGCAAGTAGAACACTGTTTCCCAATCGAGTCCTCAGGGACCTGCAGACAGAACATGTTTTTGCTCCCTACCAGCTCCAAAAATGTGGACTGCCTGGCAGGGAGCTGGGAGGGAGCAAAAACGTGGACCATCTGTGGGTCCTCAAGGACCGGGTTGGGAAACACTGCAGTGATTGAACTTTGAACTGTACAATGAAGTCATCCTACTATATTAGTGACAACAGTTAGAGGCGATCATGTTAAATTCCTAGGCAGCTGGTGACCTAATCAGACACACTGCAGAAGGGATTTACCCCAACCTCCACAGACAGTAGGCCCAAGAGCTCACAGCCACTTAGGCTCACAGGTTCGCATATGTTGCAGTGAGAAACGTGACATCCCAGGGGTAGAGAAGTTACTGACTGAGGCTCCAGGGACCAGACTACAGAACAATGGAGAGGTGCGTAATCCAACAGATGCTTGTCTTATTAATATAGCATAATATAGTGAGCTGAAATCGAATGGCAGATTACATTAGGCTAAGTGTAGGAATTATTAACAATTATTATGCCAGTCAAATTATACAAACAGATTCTGGTGTTATGCCTGTGTATGTTGATTTATGCACCTTCTTATGATTTATATGGATTATCTATCTGTGTATTGGTCCGTACTTCTCTTTCAGTGTAATGTGTCATATGACTCCAGGCAGAATGTTAATAAACTATCTGTCTGTCTGTCACAAGGATGTCAATGTGGAATCCGCCGTCCTTGGTTCCTCCCCTAATTTTGATTGGATGGTGGCGAAGGGAATGGTGGGTGCTGCTCAAAAATAAGGGAATTAAAGCATAAATGGGGTCTGTTCTGCTTTGTAATTGTGTGCATGCAGATTTGCAGAATTAAGCAGTAATGAACCAGGGCTAATTACCTGATAAATAATAAATAACAATGCTGGGGTTTTGCAGTAGCACTGTGATTAAATGTAGAAGGAAAAATAAAGGTGCCCCCCCCCCCCCCTTAGATTCCAGTGAGTCAGACAGATGCAATGGAGGACATTGAGAAATGGCTGGATGTTGATATGGTGAGGCTTCTCTCTGTAGGTTAAGTTGAACTTTTGTTATTTGCTTCTAAATAGTTACTCATGACTCATCACACTGTTCTTCAATTTTTTTTTTTACTGTTGCCAAGGACACAGGAAAATTGGCTGTGTGTCCTTAGGGATCTAGCCGCTGAAATTTTAACCTGTTAGACTCACTTCATTGGCCTACGATTGACATACATTGTACACGAACATCCGTTTCTCAACATTCAGTTCCTCCCTCTGTTCCCCGTTTTTATTTGGATTATCTGTCGTTCCTGGCCTCTCTGCCAATGCTGCCCCACTTCTTCTGTACCTTTAAGGGATGGTAGTGGGTCACGTTATGTAAATTTGGCAAATCGTAGCCATAAGCTGATCCTGATAATATACCCATTTGTCCCTCAGGAGGGAGAGTTGACTGAGGGCGAGGGCGTGACCAGCGAGGGTGAGTTGTTGTTTTTTGGCAGTTTTAATCATTATCTGCCATGAAACTACGTGGGTGGTGTCGATGTCTCCGTAGCCTGTAATTCCACCTGCATTATGCGCTGCGTGTTTCACTCACATCTCTCATACGTTTTTAAGCTACTGCCATCTTCTTGGCTTTCAGAGTTCGACAGGTTTCTGGAGGAAAGAGCAAAGGCTGCCGAACGCCTCCCGTCCCTCGGGGCCCCGGTGCCGGATCCACCCCCTCCACAGTCACATGACTTCATGCTTTGAGCAGCTTGGAGCTGTTAGAGACGAACTGGAAAAAACGTTTGGCACCAGAAAGACAGGCGTCGTGATACTCACACAGGATCCCGAGAGTTCCCATGACAGGCACCTTTTATCAGAGAGGAAAACAAATTAATAAGGTTAAATGAGCACCATACTTACTTTTCCTGATTAGTCATGGTTCTCCATGTCCTTGCGTTTATAGAAGGTCTGCATTTTCGTTGTACAACTACAATAGCATACATGCTCCAGTACAATGACAATAAAAGGCTTTCTATTCTAAGATTATTTTGCAGACAGTTCTGAAAAGTTAAGCATGAACAGGATGACTTTAAACAAAAGGTAAAAAATGTACATTTAGTGATGGCACATAGAAAATGATTATTCGCATGTGGGATAGCGTTTCGTTAGGCGTGATGCCATCTTGTGGCAACACATGAATAATACAATTTGGATTGTTTTCACTCAAAATGGCATAAAACGTCACCACTGGATGGCAGCATGTTGCATGAAAAATTATGTTCCATCGATCGGTTGTTACAATACTACCCAATCAGTTGAACCGTTTTTCTTTAACCAGTTACAATTAAATTATTTATTGCTGTTACTACAATAAAAGTGAGTGAAAAGTAAAATAGAACTGATATAATTAAGCTAAATGAGTTATATTTTAGGGGTAATATATATTTTAGAGCTTGAAAAAGTTGAATCAACAGCCTATTGTCCTTATAAAGAGTCACAGTGTGTTAACTATTGTGTTAATTATTACTCAGTTGTGTTTGTTATATTGAAATGTTTTATTAAAACAAAAAAATAAACTTTAGATATTATGAATTTATAGATTTTTTTCTGGTAACTCTTTCTCATATTGCTGAGTTCAAGTTAAGAAACATCTGTTCTGAGTAATTCGGTTGTATCACTACCACAACGATGCACATTATGTATATGATATCGATTATCTGTTTTATTCGTGAGATCTTCAAGGGAGCTCATCAATAAAAAAGAATATAATATATTTTATATGTCTAATATATTATTAAGCTAATGCTTAAAAAGTTTAAAATTGAGTACTGATACAGTCACACGTGAATGATAGACAAGATATGGTTGTTACATAACGAGGGAAAAAGTTTTCAGTTCGTTGCTGAAAGTCATAACGACTTTTTTATTTTTACTCTTCAGTAGTCAAAAAGTACTAGGATTAGAAAGGCGTATAGTCAAAAGTAACAGTAAAGTTAAATATTGGGTTAAGTGGCATTTAAAAATGGGTGTCGCCGATATATTCATTTATGATTGGTCGGAACCTCTGACATTTTTGTCTTTGGTGGACATGATTGGTCTTGTTGTCACGCCCACGGAAGCTATTGGTGCACTGATGAAATCGTCGCTTGGTAACGCCTCCGCAGCGAACAGGGTTTGACTGACTGTCGCCATGCTTGTCCGAAGCACGGTTTTTAAAGTAAACTACCAGGTAAGGGGTATTTTAAGCCCCTTGCTAAACTCAAAAAGGAAATACGCTGCTCTTGCCGATGCAAAGTTGGTGCTGGAAAGCGAACTTGAATCGATCCGAGTTGCAGGGACGTGGAAAGGAGAGAGAGTGATCACATCCAAACAAGGACCGCGTATCAACGTCGATGGGAGTCGTGGCGGTAGGACACTAGTTGTAATCAGGTTTTCTGTGCAGCTGTCTTTTGTGCATTCAGTGCTGTTCATGCTTGGGAACTTTCACTCACTTTTGCTTTGTTTCGTTCTGACCGATCCCGCTTCCTTCCTCTTCGTTAATTAGCAGCTGTCCATGAATAGTCACGATTATGACCCGATTCATATGTCGAGCAAATATAAAGAAACACACTCATGCAGAGGGTATAAATATATAGATGCCATATATGGACAAACATAAATTACCATCATAGACACGCCGATAAATCCGTCTCCCCGCTTCCCTCCGTTTGTGGTTTCAGACATACTGAACTTCTGTGCGAACAACTACTTGGGTCTCTCCAGTCACCCCGAGGTGATCCAGTCTGGAGTTGAAGCCTTGAAGAAGTATGGTGCCGGGCTCAGCTCCGTGAGGTTTATCTGCGGTACGCAGGTAAGTCCAGGAAATGTTATCTACAACAAATAGCGCTTGACGTAGGGGTGCTGAGGGTGCTTCAGCACCCCTCTGGTTGTTGGTGGTAATGCAGTATCAGAATACTGTAGGACAGTCTGCCTATCGCTGTAGTCTTCGTCAGACAAACATTATGCGTTAATATTAATTATCTCGCAATTGCTTAACAAATTCTTATAATTAACATTTCTCCGAACCAGCACCGAAAATGCTTATTATCTTATTTTTAGCTGTTGATAGCTACCGACCATACAAAAGAATAGTGAAGGCTATTATTCAATCTGACTTTCAGCACCTTGAGCTCAAAATGTCTTTCCGGTTCTATGCTAGCAGCTATATGCTGTTCTGAAACACACTGCGCTGGACTTCCTTTGCCTGCTGAGTGATACAGAGGAGTGGTTTTTATCAAAAGTGCCACTCCATGGCATATATGGGTCTCATAAGTCACTTCAAAGTGATGGAAGTCTGGGCTGAAGCCTTGAAGTATGACCCCAGGCTTGCAGAGAATGAGTCAGATCTTCTCAAAACCCTCAGGACCTCCACAAGCAGCTGGAGCAGAAAATTGCCCAGTTCCACGAGCGGGAGGATGCCATCCTGTACGCCAGCTGTTTCGACGCCAACGCGGGCCTCTTTGAGGTAACTGGCACCCATCTCTGTCCTCCTGTCTAAGGCTCCACCCCCTTTATCTGGTGGTCTGTGATTCTGTGTGTCACATTTTGCGTTCGTCTCTGCTGCTCTCTCTCAGGTCCTCCTGGGGCCCGACGATGCGGTTTTGTCTGACGAGCTGAACCATGCATCCATCATTGACGGGATCCGGCTCTGCCGAGCTCAGAGGTTCCGCTATCGGCACATGGATCTCAATGACCTGGAGGACAAGCTGAAGGATTCGCAGGTGAAACAGAAGACACGGTGACGTGTCTAAATAGCAGTGGAATAAGCATAGTCAAAGTTCATTTATGTGCTACCAAAAAACGTGATTTGCAGCTATTTATAAAATGCACCAAGTGTGGCAGTAAGCAGACTAGCATATTACTGTGAGCTAGGAAATGTCATACAGTATACGTAAACATTCATGAATGCCGAAGGGAAGAAGTCCATTCGGATAGCATCAGGCAAGCAAATTTTAACGTATTGGCCAAGGACTTCAGCACACTAAGTATTGACTTCCTCTGCCAGCCCCTGGAGGGTGGACTCCCCCTTTCATTCTGGTTCCTTCCAAGGTTTCCTCCTTATAGGGAGTTTTTCCTTGCCATTGCCGCCTCTGGCTTGCTCACTGGGAGCTCTGGGCAGAATAATGTAAAGTTTGTTTTGAGTTGAGTGAAAATGCGCAATACAGGTAAAACTGTACTGAAATTAAAAGTATGAATCAGAATCGTTTATTTTTTTGCCATGTACTTGCATACGTATTTTTAAATGCCCCTAAATGGCCACTTTTTACCCCTGCTTGCCAGTCCTCCAGGTTGCGGCTTGTTGTGACGGATGGCGTCTTTTCCATGGATGGGGACATTGCACCCCTGGTTGGAATCTGTGACCTTGCAGAGCGATATGGAGCAATGGTTTTTATTGACGAGTGCCACGCCACCGGCTTTATGGGTCCTAGAGGCCGGTGAGTGGAAAGGGGGCTGCAAACCTGATCACTTTTTATGAGTCGTCTTTTGTGTTTGACTTTTGAATGCTGCAGGTGGACGCTGTCCACGCATACTAACGGCTCTCAGCCACATCTCCAGGCAGGCGTAGCCGATGTGCACTTGCCCTCCTGAGTTACATTCTCATTGCTGCCCTGCAGGGGCACGGATGAGCTGCTGGGAGTGATGGATAGGGTGCACATCATCAACTCCACCCTGGGCAAGGCCCTGGGGGGTGCAGCTGGTAAGAGTCAGGAGTTTGTAACTGTGCAAATACTGTCTGCATGGTCAGCAGTAGCATGCAAAAGTCTTAGGCAGTCAAGGAAAATGTTTTAAAGCTTTTTATCTGGGTAATAAGTCTATATTTGCTGAGGAAAAACACAATGTAGCATGAGAACATATGCAAACAGTAGCAATAAAAACTAACAAGAATATCTTCTGTTCTCCAAAAAGTTACTGATATCTTGCTGGACAGCTAGATGGACACTGCTTCAGGTTCTCAAACCTCACCCAAGGGGCACCTCGGCCATTCCATGCATTTGTTAAATTTCACCATCAGCCCAAGTAATTTCGTTTTACAATAGTCAATGCAGCATGTATTAGTCATACATGCTATGCTAATGGTCATGTCAAAACATTCATGGGTGTATAGGAGGCTTGATGCATGTACTGGGGTGACTTTAGCAGCGGTTTTGCAATGGCTAAGCTGACACACTTTGACAGGCATCATAGTTTTACACCAACATGAAGATCATTTAAACATCGTTTTCTCTGACTGCCTAAGACTTTTGCACAGTACTGTGCGTCCAGTGGTCTTGAGTTTTCTTAAAACTGCATGAACCATATTTAGATGCAATTATGTTTTTATACTCTTCCATGTCACATCATCCACTGAATCTATATATTCAATTCTACTCAATTTATTTTTATATAGTGTCTTTCACAACAGTCTTCCCCTAGGTGCTTTACATGGGTGTTTTGTGATAACAACATCATTATATGTTGTTATATGTATAATATACATTATATACTCTCTCTTGTTCAGGGGGTTACACAGTGGGTCCCAAAAGCTTGATCGACCTACTGCGGCAGCGTTCGCGCCCGTACCTCTTCTCCAACTCCCTCCCCCCTCCGGTGGTGGGCTGCTCTACTCGTGCCATTGAGCTGCTGCTCCAGTCCAATGAGATTGCTCGGAGTATGGCGGCCAAGACCAAGAGGTAAATGCAGTGGGGAGCAATAATATGTAGGTAATAAACTTAGTGAAAGTACATGCTTTACATGTGTACATTCAAATTTTCACAGTACTTTACCCAAAGTTAAATGCACGGAAATCTTTAAATAACATAATACACTGTCCTTATTTTCCCTAGGTTCAGAGACTCAATGACAAAGGCTGGCTTCACGCTCTCAGGCGCAAACCATCCTATCTGTCCAGTGATGCTGGGGGATGCACGACTAGCCTCTGTGATGGCTGAAGACATGCTGAAACTGGGTGAGTCTGCTGGACACCCCTCAGCACACAGCCCTTAGTGGACTGCTCCACAAGAATGTAGTTTACGTGCCCCAAGTGAGAATAGACTGGGATTCATACACAGAGCAGACTGGGTGAATAGCTGATTCAGTCTGTGTTTGTTATATAATGCACATTCAGTATTTAGGATACTACTGCCAATCTCCATTGTTCATTGTACATCGAGATGTCTGCTTTTACCTGTTTTAGTCTCCAGGCTGCTGTGACTTTCGTTACATTTGCAGTCTCAGCAATGACTTGGTCACAGTGTTTGATCTACAGACTGTGATTGTGTTCTCTCAATACGTGAACGGCATATTCCTCTTCACTCCGTAGGAGTGTACGTGATCGGGTTCTCCTACCCGGTAGTACCCAAAGGCAAGGCCCGCATCCGGGTACAGATCTCGGCCGCCCACTCGGACGAAGATATCGACCGCTGCATCAATGGCTTCATACAGGTTGGGAGGAAGCATGGAGTGGTGCCTTAAAGACAGAGATGGTACAGGGACTGCAGGAAGAGGGGTGGTTGACAGAAACCACATAAGGACTGTTACCTACATAGACAAGAGTGACTATTACGATGCAGTGAATCGGTCAGTCCCAGTCTGTCTTGATTTCTTTTCCCACTGGTAGATGAAGATGTGTAATCATTGTAACGCAGTTTAATAAAGTTGTAAAGCTCCTCTGTTTATTGGACTTCATTTGTGCCATTCTGTGCGATATGGGTCAGTATTAACATTCACGACAAAGCCGGAGGGGGGAGTTACTTAACCTGCTGATTTTCTTACTGTGAAATAGTCACACCTCCTCTGTCAAGCAGAAATACTAAATTGACCTAACATGAATGTCCCTGAGGGGATGAATGATCTGTCTCTGTCAAACTGGATATTTATAATCGATTTTCATGCCCTTTTAGAGTAGTGGCTCAGTGGGCTAAGCCTGTGTGCCTGCAATCACAAGGTCACTGAGTCAAACCCAGCCTCAGCACGTCTGTGGCTCCTTGAGCAAGGCCCTTAACCCCCAGCTCCCTGGGCACTGCCATGGGACAGCTTGCTTACAAAGAGCAAGTTGAGGGAGGCATGAAAAATAATTTCCCACAGGATCAATAAAGTTATTATTAACATTCTAGCTGTCAAAAACCAAAATTGAATGCTTCTTTATTTCAACATCTCAGCCTGTCCCGTAAAGGCTGCCCGGGAGACAAAGCTGGGCTACACCCTGGAAGGGATAACGGTCTGTCTGAGGAAACCCATCCTCCTGAGATACAGCAAGGATCATCTTAGGCCTCTGCAGAGCAGTGTTTCTCAAGCAGGTCCTCAGGGGCACCCAGATGGTCTATGTTTTTGCTTCCTCCTACAAAATTTGGACTGTGGAAGAAAGCTGGGAGGGAGCAAAAACGTGGACAGTCTGGAAGTTCCTGTGGACTGGGTAGAGTTACTCTGTTTAGTTCTGTTGTGTCTTAAAGATAGTCATGGCTTTAATTCAGGGGTGCCTAATCTTACTTCCTCTTGCTGTCAAACCAAAATTTTAATATTAAAACTCTTTTCCCCCTGGCTATCAGGAGAAAATGCGCACAAAGGGCAATTTAGAGATGCTAATTATCCTAATTACATGTCCTTGGGTGCAGGAAGAATCCTGCGCAGTATGGAAACATGCAAACTCCACACACACAGAGTGGAGACAGGATTGAACCTGCCATTCTGGAGCCGTAATCCAAGTATCTTCCATAAATCTTCCCAAAATTGCACTATCCATCCATTGTGAAAACTCCTTATCCAAAAAGGCTTAAAGTAAAAGTGATACAATTTGTGCAGACCTGCCCAAAAAAAGTGCTAACATTTTTCAGTGAGTCAATGTATGAGTTTATATCGGTCATTGTTCCTCTAATGCAGGGGTGTATACCGTTTCATGGCAATTTAGAAAGCAGAATTAGTCATTTCAATTTTACTGTTACATAATAGAAATCTTATGTGGTCACATATAAAGCTTCGTACCTCTGAAGGTACTACGTATCTTTCAGGTCAAACATATAAATACGTGAACGATGTGTTTCTTAATAATTTAGGGTGCTTCCAGGACCTTAGCAGTCCTCTTAGTTACTTTCCCGCCACCAATACTTCTTAAGATCAACCCCAGAGTTCAGTAGGCGTTCAATCTAGCGCCCGCGAAATGCAACCAGCCAATGATCACTAAGCAGGGATCCGTTTACCCAATCACTAAAGCAGGTCTGTGGGTGGGATGGGTCTACGGAGGAAGCAGAAGTGAAGTTTGCCGCGAAATTTTCAGCGTGGAAGTTGGGGGAAAGTCATTGTCTGCGTTTATCCGGAGAATTTGTGTATGTTTATATTAAATCTGTATATTTTTATACGGAAAATAGTTATTACGTGTGCTAATAAACATAAAGTTCGTAATCCAGAGGGCGATTTGTTGAGATAACAGTAGTCCTACGAAGGGTTTTTGTATCTGTTGTGACTACAGACAGCCTTGCGCTTTGGTAGTCAACACAACAGTAACAACGAAGTTAATTTATCATTTAACTATTTGATAGTAAATAGGTGACAGTGGTGCAGGATGTCTGGTTTTGATGACCCAGGAGTATTCTTTAGTGACAGCTTCGGCGGTCCGGAAGGACCGGCAGACGACGGAGTAAAGAGGAGCCAAATTAAAAAAAGATTTAAGGAGTTTCTAAGACAGTTTCGAGTCGGCACTGATCGAACCGGGTTCACCTATAAATACCGGTAAGAGGTGTTGTTCTCATTAATGCTTACTATAACTTGAATTGACTGATTTTGATAGACTTTATTCTCATTGCGTGTCTTTTGTTTTCTTTGTCACGTTGATTTGCGCTACCACAGTTCTTTGAGAAACGTATTACAGTGTGTTACGAGTTTTAATGTTGGAGGAGCAATCATTATCTAAGTAAGACAACGTTTATTTTTAATGGATGCGACAGCTATGCTAAAACAGGTGGATTTGGTGTGCGCTGGACGCTTCCGTCTTTAATATTAGTTTTGGAAATCATTTTTAGAGATGAACTTAAACGACATTACACGTTGGGAGAATATTGGGTGGAGGTGGAAATGGAGGACTTGGCCAGCTTCGACGAGGAGTTGTCTGACTGTCTCTACAAGCTCCCTTCAGAAAACCTCCCCCTGGTAAGAGAGGACTAGTCACTAGTTACAGGTGTGTTTGCGGAAACGTTTCGGTTTTTCGTCATTGACTCCGAGCTCATGTCGACAGCTTGAGGAGGCAGCGCAGGACGTGGCAGACGAGGTCACCAGGCCGCGGCCTGTCGGTGAAGAGCAGGTCCAGGACATCCAGGTCATGCTGAAGAGCGATGCCCACGCAGCCTCCATCCGAAACCTCAAGGTGAGATAGAACTTGTAACGGAGTGAGACTTATTATTAATAATAATAATATTGCATGACTGAGGAAAAAAAACTACAGGACAACTGGTCTGCAAAAAAATGTAATAAAATTTGAAATAATTCAGTCCCACAATAGATTTCCTTGTAAATTTTGTTTAGGGCAGTTAACATTTCTCTTGGATATAATTTCTGATTTCCTGTGTCAAGAAGCAATCTCTGAAGAATTTTTGAGGAAATTATTTTTAAAAAAAATGTCATTCCTGCTGTCCCAGTCGGATCAGGTGTCCAGGCTGGTCAAGGTCCCGGGGATCGTAATCTCCACCACAGCTGTGCGAGCCAAGGCCACCAAGGTGTGCCTGCAGTGTCGGGGGTGTCGGTCGGTCATCAGCAATGTCCCTCTGCAGCCGGGGCTCCAGGGCTATGCCCTGCCTCGCAAGTGCAACGCGTGAGTCCTGTTCCCTGTGCGGGGGCCTGGTGTGTGACCCGCGAGGTGCTGACAGCATCCCCGTCTGTCTCTCGGCCCCACAGCGAGCAGGCCGGCAGAGTCAAGTGCCCCGTGGACCCCTATTTCATCATCCCGGACCGCTGCGTGTGCATCGACTTCCAGATGCTGCGGCTGCAGGAGTCGCCTGACGCTGTGCCTCACGGGGAAATGCCCCGACACCTGCAGCTCTACTGCGACCGGTGGGCCTCCACTGCTGGACCCGCTTGTTACCGTTAACCTGAAATAAGGAAAACGAAACTACAATAACTACAACAAAAATTTGAAATATTACACCTGAAACTAACAAAATAAAAATGAGCATTGAATACTTTCCATAGTTTTTTGGGTCTATTGCCAAGTTACTTGTAAACTGTTAATAATATCAAGAACCTCGTTTGCCCGTGTTGAGAACATTAGTACGTAATGTGCTCTGTGTATTCAGGTAAGATTGTCTTAAGGTCAGACACAGTCTAGCTGCACAACTATCATCCTATCTATAGAAGCAAAATAACTAAAATATATAAATTCAAATGGGATGTGTCTATTTTTTTGAAAAAAATAAAAACCTAATTTAAGTCAGACTTGCAGTGACAGGCTGGACTGATGTTTCAGAATGATGATCTGCGGTACTGGAAATCCCGGTGGGGCGCCTGACCCTGACTGCTGTCCTGTTTCCCCTTAGGTACCTGTGTGACCGTGTGGTGCCTGGAAACAGGGTGACCGTTATGGGCATCTATTCCATCAAGAAAGGGGCTCCGGCCAAGTCCCAGCGGCGCGGCCGGGACAGAGCCGCCGGTGTTGGCATCCGCTCGTCCTACCTGCGTGTCGTGGGCATCCAGGTGGATACTGAAGGAGCAGGTATGAAGGAAAGGGCACGCAGGTGGCCGCTGCGTACTCACCGCTGGGTACTCAACCCCACCGCTGTGCATATGCCGTGCCAGTCATAAGTCTGGGCATTTCTGCTAAAGATCATTTGTATTTCACCATGATATAGACCCCAAACACATAGAGGTTATGTAGAAAGTATTATCTTGTGAACAAGCAGAGAGATGGAGTGCTGTGACTGATGACCTGGGGGGGGGGGGGGGGGGGGGGGGGGG
>JAABNX020000052.1:1570012-1580490 GCA_015163995.2 Mormyrus lacerda | reverse complement strand
GCAAGGTACCATCATAGGATGCCACCTTTACAAAAAGTCAGTTCGTGAATTTTCTTCCCTGCAAGATTTCATAAGAAATTTACAAATGAGAGGGAGCAGATATTCCATGGTCAGCTGTAAATAATATTATTGCAAAGTGGAAGCGTTCAGGAACAACAGAAACTCAGCTGTGAAATGTCAGACACCGTAAAGTAACAGGGGGGTCGCTGAGTGCTGGCAATATCTGACTCAATATCTGCTGAGTTCCACACTTCTTCTGGCATTAATCTCAGCGCAAAAACTGTGCGCTGGGAGCTTCATAGAATGAGCTCTTATGATCGAGCAGCTGTGGGCAAAGCTCACATCACCAAGCGCGACGCCACGCATCGGATGGAGTGGTGTAAAGCACACCAGCACTGGACTTGGGAGCAGTGGAAACGTGTTGTGTGGAGTGACGAATCTCGCTCCTCTGTCTGACAGTCTGGTGAATGAGTCTGGGTCTGGCAGATGCCAGGAGAACAATATCTGCCTCACTACACTGTGCCAACTGAACACTTTGATGGAGGAGTGATAACAGTATGGGGCTGTTTTTCAGGGATTGGGCTAGGTCCCTTAGTTCCAGGGAAGGGAACTCTTAATGCTTCAGCATACCAAAAGATTTTGGACAATTCTATGCTTCCAACGTAGTGGGAAAAGCTTGGGGAAGGCCCTTTTCTGTTCCAGCACGACTGTGCCCCAGTGCACAAAACAAGGTCCATAAAGACATGGTTGGGTGAGTTTGGTGTAGAAGAACTTGAGTGGCCCACACAGAGTCCTGACCTCAACCCCACTGAACACCTTTGGGATTGAACTAGAACTGCGATCGTGAGCCAGGCCTTCACGTCCAACATCAGTGTCTGATCTCACAAATGCATTTATGGATGAATGGGTAAAAATTCCCACAGACATGCTCTAAAATCTTGTGGAAAGCCTTCCCAGAAGAGTGGCAGCTGTTATAGCTGCAAACTTCATATTGATGCCTAAGGATTTAGAATGAGATGTCATAAAAGTTCCTGTAGGTGTACTGACCAGGTGTCCCAGTACTTTTGTCCATATAGTGTATGTTTTGCTTGCAGATTCGTGTCAACTGATCTTAGCCGTACTGATTATATCTTTCATTGGTAGCAGAAAAATACTGACGGTTTGACTCCAGGATAAAGTGAGTACATACTCTCTCTCCGTTTCTGTAATACATGATTTGGATCCAGAAGTATGAATGATGCTGCCAAGTATTATTTACAAAAAGGAAAAGGAACTTTCAATGCAAATAAAGAGACATTTCTGGAATTTTGATTTTCCACAGTCACCTGTTAATCTATTATGTCACGAGAAGATTTCTAGATTATAATTTAAATGGCATCCCCTGAAACATCGTTTTCCCAGCAAAACAAACTCAGCTTACAAGGATCCGCCTAAGCTTTGTCTGGTTTGGAGAAGTATTCCAGGGACATGCAGGGATTGTATTCCTGCATTTTTATTTCATCTCTGAAATCATTTTAGCTATGCTTTACACTAAATATTGTTTGGATGTTTTTTTTAAAAAAAACATCTTACAAAACAAAAACACCAGTTGGGGTGTTATCCTATGACACCTGAAGAGATTGTGTTCATAACCTTGCCCTTGTGTTCAATGGGACTATTTAATTGTGTAGAGGAGAGGGTGCCACCGGAGCTGCGCACCTGCAAGGTTGTAGGTTTGAATCCCACTGCTCTGTATATGGAGTTTTCATGTTCTCCATGTGTAGAACAGGTTTCCTTCTGAGTCCAAAGCCTTTTAGACTAATTTTTATAATTCTGTGTGTCCTGTGTCCTGTGATGGACAGGCACCCCACCCAGGGTATACCCTATGCTGTTGATAGGCTTCAGCCCCCCCCCCCGACCAGCATAGGTGGGTGAAAGATGGATGGACTGTTGACAATATATCAGCTAAGAAATCTAAGGAGTGGAAGTTTTACTGGAAGAATTTTAACTGGGCTGTTCAGTTCTATGGTTTTGGTGTTGACTCCTGGTACAGAGACAGCGGTCCTCCAGACTGGAATGGCAAGTCCATTGTTGTGAGTCAATCCACCTTCTTTTACATTGTACTTGCATTGTGGTTATTTTCAATGTACTAGGTCCTCACATAATATGGACTAAATAAGGTTTTAATCTAGTCATTTGTGCTACAAATGAAAGTTCAGGCTTTAACATCTTTTCAGCACTAAAGTTGTGAGGCACCAACACTCTTCCTGTTCTGCTGCTCCTTGCCTGGCCTTCACATCCTTAAAGAGTCGCAGAAAATACAATATTACTAACAATTCGGATCTGATTGGTATTGTTCGGTCAACGCTTTGATTCTGTTTTGGTGGCCTGCAGTATTTCTTTGGCCATGCCCTTTACTTCAGGGATCTTCATACTGGGCACTGATCTCAGGGCTGAACTGACTTTTCCTGTCACTTAAGGTGAAGGACCATTGTTCTTTAAGCGTTTCCCATTGTAACCAGTGAATCACTTTATCCAAACTATTTCTGAGTTATTGCAGATGTTCTAAATAACCGGAACTGGGGTTTGATTGAACCTGCATCCCTAAATGCAGCACATTGTGGTGGCAGTTTCTCAAATGTTCGAGTTTAGTGGGGCGACATGGTCTGCATTGATTTATAGCCGAGAACGGACATTCATGCAGCTGTTTCCTAGATACTCGGGCAAGATTTACGATTTTGTTTGTTTTTTTTTGTTAAGCTTCTGGGCCAATTCATGATTTAGAAATACGTGTAATAGAACTGCCTTTAATACCTCTAATATCCAACGTGAACAGCTATGAAAGCCATCACCAGACATGCACTCAGTCGCATCATTTGAATTGCGAGGACCCAGTTAATTTCTCAACCCAGCGCTCAGTCCACATTTTTGCTAAATTGTGTCCCTTTCAAATCTGGCCTCCTCATCATCCCCTGAATCTAACTGGTGAATTCTCTCCTGCACCTTCACCAACCGCTACTGCGTGGTGAGCATACTGGGGCAGAGCGGCTGCCGTCGCATCACCCAGGTGGGGGGCGACACAGCGGTGGTGGTTCAAGTGGCTCCCCACTGGTTCTGTAAAGCGCTTTGGGTTTCTTGAAAAGCACTATATATATGTAACATTCATAAATTGAATCAACAACACCAATTAATTGGTCCTGGTGTGCTGGAGTGAAAATGTGTAATGTCTGGGGGTTCCTGAGGACTGGGTTCAGAAGCTCTGATCTAAGCTGACGTTTTTGGACTAGGAGCAAAGCTATGTAAAACTCAGTAGGAATACGCAAACTTCAGGTACATAGTGGCAGTGTGGAGACTCAAACCTGCATCTCTGGATTATGGGGCTGCTCTTCTAGCTCCATTGTGTGACAGCAGATGTACAATTTGGTTATGACGTACAGTATAAAGAGTTATAAAGAGCCACTGTTCTTGGGTTTGGAAATCCGAGTGCTGAACAGGGCCGAGACGTATCGGGACGGTCGCACGGTTAGCCGAGCGTGAAGCGAGCTCTGCTCACGGCAACGCCAAGGCCTGTCCAAGAGGGGCGGACTGTCATACCAGCGCTCCTCCCAGGATTTGCAATCCTGAAAAATATCTAGAGACCTACTTAGATATTTTGACTGGATTCAGTTCATAGAGGTCCTGCTCACATTGTTCATTGAAAACTGTGTTGTAAAACAGCGGTTCCCAAAGTGGGATACAGTGTTGGCGGGTTACGAGATGATTTCCACATTGTTTATTGACCCCTCCGCCCCGATTAGCAAAATTTACCTCTGGTGACATTTACCAAGGGGAGTGTCTTTTACACTGTTATTGGGGGTCGTGAGCTGAGAAGTTTGGGATCTCATGTTAGATAGCTAGACCAATCTGTTTCCTTTTGAGTGTTTCAGAGATTATATCTTAAATTCTGTGTGATATTTAGTGGTATTGTATAAAAAAGTAATATTTTTCCATCACACCCTGGCCTGCAATGTCAATAGGGAGTCACTGGGTGGCACTGTACTGTCTCAACAGGTTTTTGACAGACAATGTATTTCGCGTTAGGTAGAATCGTAACCCCCCACCCCCTGCCTTTGATCGCTGTGCGAATCCCCGTGTCCTCATTCCCAGCATTGCTCTGCGCGTGATAAGCAGGCCGCCTCCCTCGCCAGGGGCCTCCGACGCACGCACCAGGAATGCACCTTTTAAAATAAATTATGTGCGCCTTTATCACAGCTGTCTAATCCCACGGTTTGCAGAACCTTTCTTCTGTACTGCAGAGCAAGTGTGGCAATCTTATAAACTGCTACCTGGTTGATATTTTTCTTATGATTTAGTTACTTGGCAGAAGCTGTTATCCAAAGTTGTTGCGCAGGCCACCCGTACAGTATTCGCATTATCAAAGAGGCTGCTATGTGTTTTAATGTTTTTTTTTTTATGCCATTCATTTGTACTGTATGTCAGAATTAATGACGCACACATTTCTTTTGTACAGTTCAGTCACGGAGAACTAATATCCAACCATGATGACATCTTGAAGTCTGGAGAGAGAAGGGTGCAGGTGCTGGCCTCTGCCATACCTTACGTTCTATAAACTTTTACGACGGCCTTCCTCTGAGCTCATTCCTTGTTTAACTCGACAGTTATCTCAACCTGGAAAGTCGGTACCATGAAGCTCCTGAACTAGGCATCAAAGATTCCCCTTGGCCTGTACACACATTCCATAAGATCAATGTGCTGGCTGCACGTGGGATCCTGCTGGAATTCTACTGAGTTCTTTGGTACCATCTGCACGAGAAGAAGACTGACCCTTCATCGTGGCTGAATATTTTAACCATGAAGAAGAGAGCGACTGTAGCCCAATGGTCATCAACTCTGCTCCTTGAGATCTACCATCCTGAAGAGCTTAGATGCAGCCCTAATTAAACACACTTGATACAGATAATCAGGTCCTTTAGGTGCATGCCAGTATCAAAGACTAGTACTAGCTTTAACATATTGGCTTCAGTACAGTATCTATACCAGGTGTGTTACATTAAAGGCTGCGCCTAAGCCAGGGGTGTCAAACTCCAGTCCTGTGTAGCTTTAGTTCTTTCCTTGTTCCACCACAAATGATTCAGCTCAAGAGCTGTGTAGTAATTAGCACAAGGAGTTGAATCAGATATGTAAAATGAGGGTGAACCAAAAACTGTGTAGGGCTCCGGCCACCCAGGACTGGAGTTTGAGACCCCTGACCTAAGCTCTGCAGGGTGGTAGATCTCTGGGAACAGGACTGGTGACCACTGCTGCAGACCTTTGTAACTGGTAGCCTAGGAATCCCTTGTCAGTTTACTAGAAGATCTGGTCTGAAGCTGTAATGTGGTGGTGGCCAGAGACACCCCTCCTCAGCGGTCAGCCAAAATTAGCCTTACGTAGTTGAAATGGTGTGAAAGCTTATGACGCGGCTGACCCCGAGAGTTTAGAGAAGGTGTCAAAGAGACTCAAGACTTTGCAACTCCCTTTTCCAGTTAGGTCTAGGTCCTGTGTCTGGAATATGTTTATGTCCCCAAATGATCTCAAAGAGCACTACAGTCACCGGCTGTATTTTGCCTATATCCCAAAGAGAAGGGCTACTATTGCTACAAAAGAGATGGATAACTTTTGGCCATGAGAGCCCAAGAAAACTGGCGGAAGGTGGGAATGCTTTCCAACTTGGCAAGGCGGATGTCCTCAGTGGGAACAATGTGGAGTGCAACCCAGCCTTGCCAGGTAAGTAGGGCCCTAATTCTTAAGGCAATTGTCCTTCTGGTATCCTTTTTGAGAATATGGAGGTTCGACTTACATGCTGTTTGAGGGAGCAGGTGTGCAAAGAGAATTGAAAGGCATACAAAGGCGTGCAGAGAAATTCTGATGCAAAGTTGATCCACTCTGGCTGGAAACCCTCAAAGAAGGAGCTGGCTTGGTTGAACCTCACAGCACTTTGTAGTAAGGACCACTAGGGGAGGGATGGGGAACCTAATTCATGGAAGACCAGTGCAGGTTTTTGGGATGACCTCTCAAACAGCTAATAACCCCAAGACTGGAGCTGAGAACCCCTGCTTCATTATTGGCTGATTGAGAGGTCATCCCAAAAACCCGCACCCCACTGGTCCTTCATGGATCGGGTTCCCCACCCCTGCACTCGTGGGCAGCCATGCATGGGTGATTGCCCATGTGTGCCTTTCCAATAAATCCATGTCACCTGGTACCACTCCAATATATACTTCATTAATTATGGGATTGTCCCTTGGCCATTTGGGTCTGAGTCCTAAGCCGGTTCCCGCCAAGGTCTTGTCTTCCCCAAAGCTTAAGTTTTGTCATCTGAGGTTCATCCAAGGGCTGGACAACATCTGCAATTCAGCATGAGTTCAAGGCCACTAAAGGTAAGTGCTGTGGGAGATAAGGACCACCAAAGTTACCCATAAACCTCCACCTGTGTCAGTTGTCCTGCTATTCTGTTTTTGACTAACATAGCATTTTAAATTTCAAAATTAATGTTTTTTTTAGGTTATGATTATATTTATATTAATGGTTTCATGTGAGATTCTAGCATTTAAGGGTTTATTTACTAGCTCAATTAGGTTTTTTGAATGTAATTAATAAAAATCAGTCATTCGTATTAATTGCTGGTTTTAAATAAAGGGTTTAGGTTTACGTTAGATGGCACACCCTTACGCTTCTGCAGGAATGTAGCACACTGGACTGAGGACCGGTGAGAGAGGTGGCCGTGAACGCCGGAGAGCTCGTAGGTGCCGGTGACCTCTTTCTGTCCCGAATGAGAGCAGGAAAACTACACTGTCCCAGTTTTGCTGTTGCTCTCTCTCTCTCGCTCCCACTCTCCTCGTCCCTAACCCTGTAGTGGCAGCGGGAGAGATGGGCTCTGCTCGTCTTTCCCCACATGTGATGTCACTCACATATGCCTGGCCTTTCTGGAGTGGGAGGTCCTAATGCACAGATGTGTGAATGATGCAGACCCACGGGGGGGGGGGGGGATGCTGTGATCTTCTGTAAAGTGTCCCTGCAGTGGACCTTTAGTTCTCAGGAGGCCTGTGCAGTACATCCTCCGCACACCACATGCTTCTTCTCTTCGGTTATGGCGTTTGCCTTACAGCCACCGTGTGAGTCATAAACGCACAAACCACACCCTAAGCACATTCACAGCGCTGCGGTTATTCATACACACCCGTCCTTCCAGGGATGAGACAACCCACATGTGACCATCCTGAAACCCTACAGTGTGCAGAACTAGATCCCCCTCCCCAGACACGAATGCCTGATGCAAACACGATCATGTCCAGCCTCGTCTACCTGTGGGAGACCTCCAACGCCTCACTTCCCATCATTGGTAAACACGCTCAGATAATCTCTCATCGCGGCCAGCGGATGTGTCTGTTTACTTGGGCTCTGTTAGTCATAGATGGTGCTTGGAAGTTTCTTAGCAGCTGCTGGCATTTTGAACTAACATAAAAATAGTACCATGTGCTTTTAATCTTCATTTTATAAGGATTATCGAAGTAATAATCCTATATGTCACCAGCTATCTTTGGTTAAAAAAAGAAAGCTTTATTCAAAAATGTCTCCGTAAATCCGTAGGTAATCTCCGTTTCCGTTTAATTTGTGCCACTCGTTGTCTTGTTGGGCCCTTTTATCCACAGATTTACATAATGTTTTGAGCAAGACTGACCCGTTTACACAGGTGGATATTTGGCTGACGGGCTTCCTCAGGCGTAGCGCCGCAGCGGTTCCTTTCTACGTCTGTGAACTGCAGCAGTGGCTAACGGACTGCACTGCCGCCTCAGCTTTACCGCCTTGTCACACAAGTCTGCTCCTGTGCAGAGAGGCAGAAGTGGGGGTGCTGTGAGTTAGGCCACATAAGTCTTTGTGTTGAGGAGGGAACTCCTCTCAGTCTGGGCCCAAAGCGCTTCACTCTCCCTCCCTGCGATGACTCACAGAAACATGCTTCTCAGTGATCCCTGCCCAACTCTACCTGCCAAAACACATTTTGTGGGTGCAGTGGGATCCTAATAGATGGGCTGCTTGTTGTAATTATGTACACATAATCCCAAATTGTCAATGAAATGTGCCACTGTAACGACTACTTTTCTAACTTTTTGAGCATTTATAATCCCCCACGTGCTCTCCAGTGACAGACGTTTTGAGAAGGAGAGAAATAGTCGCTTAGTTAATAGGGTTCTGCTTTTGCCTGCTTCAATGGTCCAATCAGAGGGCAGTTCCATTGTTGCTGAGCAACAGTGCTCGTCCTGCTCGACTGGGAGGCCGAGCTAAAATCAGTTCAGCGTTAAGCAATGCCTGCAATGTGTTGAGTAGTGTGGGCTGTGCAACCTTGGCTGACCCTGAGTCACTAGCTTGTCCAGCTCATGCCTTCGAGTCATGGCAGCTGTTACAGGGATGGGCAGTAGGTACTTGTGTCAAAAAGCTTGCAAAATGATTGCAAAATTTCATGAAATGTGTCAGGCCAAAAGTCAGACAGATGGTTTCCAGTTCATTTCAAAGAGCTTGTTAAAAATGATTATAGCTGAAGGATCCCCTAAATTTCTCCATTAAAATTATCACATTGGGGGTATGGCTAATTGATTTACTTGTCTTGGAGTTTGATGTCCTTAAGTACTCACGGACAAAAGGTAATGTGTATTCCTGAGCACAAATACTTTGGAACAGTGAGAATATTCTTGCAAAAATGGTGAATATTGAGAATAGCAAAATATTCAAGTACAAACATCGTGTGAGTATTTCCAGGTATTTATCCACAACAGACCATGAGTATACCTAGGTATCAATGTCAGTGAGGTACTCAAAGCCTCATGTATGGAGTGTAGATCCGCCACATAAAGTAATAATACCTGAGTATTCATTTGCGAGTTCCATACAGTGAGCATGCAAATACTCATGCGGGAACACAGCATGATGAGTCACTCTCTTTGTTCATTATTCAGCTTTTCATTACACACCTGCCCGTCCTGATATTCTGGTTTGAACCGACTGTGCATCGGAGGGCACAGAACCAGGCAGTGAGGCCGTTTGGACTCAGCCTTGAAACAGGAAGCTTAATTCGTTATTCACGCATATAATCGCAGCGTGTGCACATTACACACGTGGGCACAGTTCGCAGTTCAGGTGCTGAGCCAAAACTTCAACCCAAAGCAATTTTTTTGTGCATTTATACAGCAGGGTGTTTTATAGGAGTAGGTTAGGTTATTAAGGGTACAACAGGAGGACTCCTCCTGGGATTTGAGCTGACGCCCTTTGGGCTAAATGTCTGTATTCAGAATCACCGCCCCCACATATGCTGCACTTGTGGGACTGTTCAAGTCCCCAACAAAGCGCTCATTAAAACCATTAAAGTCTGTTCCCTCTTATTGGAACAAATGAAGATAATAAAGCTGTAATGAGCGGCAGGTAAGGGGCACACAGTCATCAAATGCCCAGATCTCAGGCGCACGGCTTGCATTAATGGCAAGAAGATTTTAAACATGCATGTCAGAGGCACAGCATCTGCCTTATGCTAGTGAATGGTACGATCTGACATCCCCCCCCCCCAAATGTGTCCTTGATTCAGTTTGATCACTGGAGTCTCCCATCACTGATTTATCTCTCACCGGGCTGATCCGTGTGAGACTTACCAGCTACTTTTCCATCCTGTTTTTTTGCAGCCTGCACCCCAACTCCAGTGGATCTTTATTGTCAAACCATCCAAATACAATCCACAGCGTACAGTAGCATGAAATAACATTCCCTGTGACCGCGGAGCAGCATATATACATAAAGTGCGGAAACTGTAAACAAGACGAGTGCTTCACTCTTTTGTTTGAGTGATTCAGCAGTGAGTTGTGTTCCGACAGGCTTTCCGGCTGACATTGTAGACTGTGCAGAGTTCTGTACGCTTTATCTGTGTGTGTGCGTGCATAATGTATATAACAATACTGTGCATAGACACTTAAGCCCTTACAGTGAGGAATATGTCCGCTATGAAGCCAGGCTGCCAGCGAACATTTTGTACGGTTAACCAACAGGAAGCAGCGAGTAGTTAGTACAATAGAGGCACAATGGCACAGTGGGCCTGCGTTCATAGTGGGGTAGCGCAGGGTTCAATTTTAGCACCACTATTGTTCCTAATTTACATTAACGATATTGACACCAATACATACAGTAAACTGATTCAATTTGCAGATGACACCAAGGTGGGTGGTGTAGCAGATACTGATCTAGCAGCAGAGAGGCTACAACCGGATCTGGATTTAATTAGCGACTGGGCCGATACTTGGCAGATGAAATTTAACACAGATGAATGTAAGGTAATCTATGCAGGGAGCAGAAATATAAAGTACAGATATTTTATGGGTCCTATTGAAATAAAGGTAGCTGATTACAAGAAAGATCTCGGTGTGTATGTTGATGCTTCCATGTCCCATTCTCGCCAGTGTGGGGAAGCAATAAAAAAGGCCAAT
>JAABNX020000052.1:1543575-1556017 GCA_015163995.2 Mormyrus lacerda | reverse complement strand
CCCACACTGGTGAGAGTGGGACATGGAAGCATCAACATACACACTGAGGTCTTTCTCATAATCAGCTACCTTTATTTCATTGGAACCCATAAAATATCTGTGTTGAAAATGAATAGGCACCCACATGTGTCAGAACAGACTGATACACTACACGTGGAGCAGAAACATCATGGGTTTCAAAGGTTGAAAGAAGAGTGATTTATTTGCATGAATGAGAAGGTACGTTTTCAAAAGACAGACGAAGTATCAGAAATAAATTAAAGCTGAAGCACAACCATATATGATGGGGAACAATTGCCATCTTGAGATAGAGATTTCAAGGTTTTCAACGAACCTATTGGAGAAAAATAGCGCACAGCAGTTTGTTTCATTTACACAAGCATACAGTAGGCTATAGGCCTATAGCCTACCCATAATAAATTATTAATTATGACTTATAACGTTTCAACATATTTTTCATTTATAAAGTCATAGTGCTATGAACCACACTATATATATGCATGGTTATATACTGCCTCTTTACGATGTAGCACCAAATATTCAACAGTGAAGTTCTGACAGCTCGCTTTATTTAAAGTATTTTTAGTCAATTTTTATTCGTTGGTTTCGCTTCCTTTCCCAGTCTCCGAACCGATGTCCGGAAGCGGACTCCGGAATGGAACGTGTCGCCTGAGGCGCTTTCGATCTCCCTCTCGGTTCTCAGTTTAATTTCAAAATCAATAATTCCACAAATACATTTTGTATATATTCTTAGAAGGCTTGTAAGGTGCATCTCCATGCTGCACGCTTTTTAATTTGAAATATTAATGGAGGGGTAGGCCTAAACCTGAAATGTTTTAAAATACGCTAGGCTTATATAGCATAAACATTTTAAGACTCCAGAGAAAAAGTCAAATTATATATAATAGTATTGTAATAGTTTTTCTATTAATTTATCAAGTAGGCCTATTCACTATACTGAATAATTAGTTGAAAGCCTTTTTGCATATTCGGATAAAAAATATATAGCTAATATATAGCATTTTCTTTACAAAGCAGCTTTGTAAAACAAATAAAATATTTTTTTATATTAATTTTATCGAAACATAGTCAAACATGTTGGACTGTTGTTTTATTTTTTGTTTCGTTTTGTCACAGTCTATTAAATATAAAACGTTTTTATTACGAAAACGTTCTTTTCACCAGACGAAAACATAATTGATTTAATAAACAGCAAACCCAACAAATCGGAGTTTAGGAACTACATAACCCATGATGAGTCTTGGCATCAGTACATTGCGATTTCCCGCAAAATAGTTTCAAAGGCGAAAGGAGCGCGAGCGGCAAATTTTGTTCTCTACCAAACTGGCGTTTACGGCTCTAATTTGATTGACACCGCATAAGGCCAATGGCAGTACCCAGCAGTTCAAACCAGCGACTGCTATTCGATCACACTCTATAGTTGGGCTGGTGTTGTTGTGCACATCATGTTAGATTGTAACTCGCTAGCGAGGAGAGTTAAACGGGAGTTTTGTCTGTATTCGGGGAAACAGTGATTTCAATATATTTATTTTAATCTTGATAAATATCTAAATATTATATTTCTTTTAAATGTCAAGGAAAAAATCTCAGAGATTTAAATATTTTGAAGAATCCCTAGAAACAGTACCTGAATTTCATCATTTAAAACCGCATGTAATGATTCTTTCATGGCTTTTCCCCAGGCACTAGCTACACAGCCATCAGTATAGCTACCTAGCTAGCTAGCTAGCTAGCTACGGGACTCGTGTAGCTAGTTAGTTTTTTTTTTTTTTTTTTTGCTTCAAAACGGAGAGTAGTTGCGTTTCCTTTTCATACATTTTCTTATATAAACCAGCGTGTAAGTCAGTCGTATCTAAAGCCCGTTTAGCTATAGCCAGTTGGCTGTGTTTTATATGCTCATCTAAAAGTCGGATGTTCTTTTCCAGCTAGCTGTTTAGATAGTCGTCGAGTTGCCTGGTTAATGTTTTGGGGAGTAAGAAAAGCGGTTAGGTAGATATACGTGTCCTTTGCTTTGGAAAAGGACGTGTGCGTTACATTTCATTTTGAGATACAGTTGCAGCCTATTGTGGTTTGTCGCATGGCTCCTCAGAAGCACGGTTCCGGTTCGGGTACCGGTGTGGGTTGTGGTGCTGGTGGGAAAGCCAACGGTGCCGTGTATTCGTCCTCCGCTGTTGTGATGTCCGCAGTAAAGAAGCCCAAGATGGAACTGATTCAAGCCGACCACGAGCTCTTCTTACAGGCCTTTGAAAGTGAGTTTGCCTTTATATATATTTTTTCCTTTTATTTGTGTAACATGTACCTTATAGCCTATGCATTCATAAACTTTTAGTAGCAGGTTGTTGGATGGGTAAGGAGGGAATAAGTAATAGCTAAACAATGTAACAGTATTGTTTCACACGATGATTAACTTGATCCAAATTACTTCAGGTTGTGTTTGTCAGTGTATTTTTAGCGTGGCGAACTAAAAAGCCTTGTTATTGCATCTAGAGAAATTGTTGAAATGTTTAAGAATTGAGCCACTTAGCTTCCTACCATTCAGAGTCGTGCTGTCAGTTTTAATGTTCGTGTGAAGTATGTAATTGATTAAAAAAATAAATAAATTAAGCGCGTTGCTTATTTTATGTGGGGGAAAAAAACTCGCATTTTAGATTTCTGCGGTGAATTGTATCATTCCCAGTTGTATAATTTTATTATCAACGTAATTTGAATTCAATGCACTATTTCTAATAGTTTAATCAATTTGAGTATTTTGAGTTGCTGTAATTCCTAAGGATCGAATATCAGACGTCAGATATCTAATGACGCAGGTCGCCGATTGTGTGAACTAAACTTGTTGCCGGATTATTTTTTTTCTGGAAACCCCGATGTCTGTTGACTTGTGTTAAGGACATTTAAATACCTTTAAATACGTTTTGCTATGTATCTCAGTAATTTCTGCTTTCTGCGATTAACTTTTTGTCCTTTGAAAAACGATTCACAAAACACAACGAACCTGAATATAGACATTACTCTTTAATCATGTCAAATCTCAAGCAGAATGAGATCCTTCTAAATTGCAGTATTGTGACCGTTAACTTTACTTTTCACAGAACCAACGCAAATCTACAGATTTCTTCGAACCAGAAATCTTATTGCGGTAAGCAGTGATATTTAGAAAGATATATGTGATATTTTCTGCGTTGTTTGCTCAATTAATGAATTTTCCATGATTTCTGGCCATTTACGTTAACAGTTTCCATTACTTTTTCCACTAGCCTATATTTTTGCACAGAACTCTTACATATATGTCCCACCGGAACTCTAGAACAAACGCCAAAAGGTAAAAAGAAACTGATTATTGGTATTGAGTCGTTTTGTTAAATGAATGGGAATGGATGACTAGCTGCATTTCAAGTAATATAACTGAAAGAAGTGCATTAGGATTTTGCTAAAAAAAAATGTGATTGAAGATGGTCACAGCACCTTACCATTTACACAGAACAGGGAAAGTGACTTATTGGAAGGCTGTGGTCTCTCTGTAAAAGGCTGTTGATCTGTCATTCACAGTCAGGGATTATGTGTCTGCAGATAAATAGCTCTTGTCCACTGGCTTTCTGAATGTGCTTTTGGACACCAGCACCACGGTGTGGTGATGTGTAATCAGGTACATGAATTAGATGATTTCCTGAGAAAATACTTCGACTGCTTGCTGTATTGCTAAAAAGTCATAGGTAGTGGGGGGACGCAGAGTGGCCAGAGTAGGTTCATTATGTGGAGTTAGGCCAGCAGGTACAAGACACATCCTAAAAACTGCCTTTTTTGGGAACAAAGCCCACAGTCTTCATGTACGAGCTTTCCTGGGGAGGGAGTCTTAAACTAGCCACACTGGTGAAAGTATCCAGCTTAATAAATACCCCCACACACATACATACGCACTCCATGGTTATTGAAGCTGTTTCTGTGCATTCAGGAAGTCTTTCAAAGTGGATGACATGCTATTCAAGGTGGAGAAGATGAGAGGAGAGCAGGAGTCCCACAGGTGCGGGTCAGGCGTCCTCTTCCTCCCCGGCTTCACGGTCTCGCTGGCGCTCTTTTAATACCTCTGTGTGATTTCCCCCCCCCCACAGCTTTGCATCTCACCTGCAACTGACCTTCACTGGATTCTTCCATAAAGTCGGTATGTTTCAGTGCCATGTTAGGCGGTGCGGGGATGCAGCAGAGGCAGCTGTGCGCTGGGAGCCCTTTGCTTTGCGTTGTGCCTTAGCATCCTCCCCTTTGACTCCTGCAGAAAAGCCATCACAGAACTCTGAGAACGAGCAAAACTCTGTCTCTCTGGAAGTGCTTCTGGTCAAAGTCTGCCACAAAAAGCGGAAGGTGAGTCTTATTGCTTGTTGTTATTAAAGGGGCGGTTCACCCCAAAACTGAAAAAGCGACATTAGAAGGGCTTTAGTGTTATCTATGCATTTAGGTTGCTCTTCGGGCAGCCGCTCAGTTTTGGAGACTTCGGGCGTAGAAATCTCGGGCTTCTCCTGAATGTAATGGGAGGGAATCGTATTCTCTCACTGGTGGTTAAAGTGCCAAAAAAATACATTTGAAAAATAGCAATGTCTCTTACCTGAAATCATGACCTGGTTACTCAAGATAATCCACAGACTGTAGTGAGCAGTTTTAATGTTGGGACTATTTTCTCCTGCCAAACTCCATGCACCAGTCTTATTACTGCGCAGAAGATAAGAGCACGAGCCCCCCGGCGCTTTCTTCGGGACTCTGATACGATCGGTGTGTGGAGTTCTGTAGCAGAAAACGGGAGGAGCTGCCTCTTTAAAACCGAAGTTGAATAAAAGCTGCTCAGCTGTAACTTTCACGAGTGCCTCACATGTTGTCTTTGCTGTAGATTTTGCTGATGATGGCCCTCTGTAATGTACAGTGTAAAAGATGTTTATCTATTGCAGGCATGTTATACTGACCTTCCTTCTGTGGTTTCAGTTCTATGGAATTGTCACATATACAGGACTTGCTTACGTGTTGCTTATCTGTGCGGAAATTATCTATGTTCCCAGGATGTAAGTTGCCCAGTCAAGCAAGTGCCTACAGGTAAAAAGCAGGTGCCTTTGAACCCTGACACCAGCCAAACAAAGTTGGGCAACTTCCCCTCGCTGGTGGTATCCAGCAACGAGTTCGAGCCCAGCAACAGCCACATGGTGAAGTCCTACTCCCTGCTGTTCCGGGTGTCTCGGCCTGGAAGGGGGGAACTGAATGGTCTAGCCAATGGCGAGATGGAGAATATTGGTAAGATTTAAGGCCCTGTTCCCACGATTTTGTGATTTTCTTGAAGATGTAGTTCTCTGTATTGTGGGAAAACTCCTCATTCTCCCTAATTATTTCCAGATGTCAACGAAGAGCTTCCATGCAGGAAAAAGAGGAGCTCCTCCCATAGAGTAGATGAGGAAACCACTTATGTTGCTCAGATGACGGTCTTTGACAAGAACAGGTGACCGTCGTGCCTTTGCTCAGCAATCATCAGTAAAGGATGAATGTTAGATTGTGATCGATGTTAAATGTTTCGTAGAATTGTTTGGATTGATTTTGTGAGGCATCCTTTACCCTTTTAATGGTAATGTCTGTTTACAAGCCGAGTTCCTGGTGTGAAATCTTGTCCGTAGACGTCTGCAGCTGCTGGATGGAGAGTATGAGGTGTCCATGCAGGAGATGGAGGACTGTCCCGTCAGCAAGAAGAGGGCAACGTGGGAGACCATCCAGGATGGGAAGGTACGCGTGCCAGCAACTGAACTGTCACATGGTGTTTGTGTTGAGGACTCGGACATTGCCTGTGATTGTGATCGACGTTATCAGATAATCTGAGAGATGAATCTGTGTGTGTGTGTGTGTAGTGGCTTCCTCCGTTTGAGACCTTCTCTCAGGGACCTACGCTGCAGTTCACCTTGCGCTGGACAGACGACATCAGCGACCGCTCCACTGCGCCTGTGGCCAAGCCGCTGGCCACACGCAACTCGGACTCTGTGCTTCCGGAGAGCCGGCCCGGCCCGCTCAGACCTGCTCAGGCAGTAGGTGAGGGGAGGAGCGGGCGGCTCCTTAACACGCCCTCTGCTGGGGAAAGAGGCAGTCGCGCGTAGCACTGTGGCCCAGCGCCGACCTCGTCACAGGTCAGCTGCGGGTCGCCGTGTCCATGTGCACGCGTGCGTCAGATCCGCCTGCGCTCCGTCCTCGTGTGGGTGAGCGTCAGCGTGAGCAGCTGGCCTGTGAGCTCCGATGCAATGACCTTTACTGGCCACGTAACGGCTTGCGTGAGCAACAGCCACCCCACACTGCTCTTCAGAGTATAGTGGCTTCAAGCGAGAGAGAACATGGGCTGCTGGATAGAGTGCAGAAGACGAAATGAACCCCTCAGTCAGAGGCTTTAGAGTGCTGTGTGTTTTTTGGATAGTCTGTTGTCGTGTTTCCTAATATAATCACAAAGATGTGGTTGGTGGTACCGCAGTACTGTGCTTAAATGAATGCCATGTCCTATACTGTGCATAAAGCAGCGTTCCATTAAATAAAACGTTCTCCGGTCAGCACAGCTTGCATTTTTACTACACATTTAGGCAACTGTCCTCACTCACTTGAGTACTAAGCAGGGCTCCCCCTGAGGTCTGATCCTGATCTTGGCATCTGGAACCTCTCTCTAACTCGAGTCATAGTCACTTGTCCCTAAGGTCTCCCAATGGCATGAAGTGGTAAGCGGCATGTGGACAGCGCTGTGTTTTGCTGATGTCCTTTTTTCGCTCTGTGTTCTTACAGCTGTTAAAGATTCTGTTGGCACAGACGTCCAGACAAAAAAAGAGCAGATTATACTTGAACCTCGACAGAAGCTTCGCATATTTTATCAGGTGAGGAGTCCAGCTGTGGCATTTGGTGACTGCGATGCTTGTTTTAATCCCATGTAACCGGCAGGCTTTACATCGTTAAAGTTTCCACCGGTATGACCAGCTTAGTTCTTTTTGTTTCGTAATGTTATGCTATAATGTTATTTTTCAGTTATGACTCTCCACTGTGTGGTTTTCTGCGTGATGATGACGACATCTTGTGTTGGTGGCACAATAGACTCCTACGTAGGTCTTTCTCACTTGTGCCTTTGCCTTTTTTTTTATTTTTAAATGTCCCTCTTCAGTTCCTGTACAACAACAACACCAGGCAGCAAACAGAGGCCCGGGACGACCTGCACTGCCCTTGGTGCACGCTGAACTGCCGCAAACTCTACAGCCTCCTCAAGCACCTCAAATTGTCTCACAGCCGCTTCATCTTCAACTATGTGGTGAGTGAGCCTCTTTGGCACTTCAGCCTGGGGGGACTGGGTGAGGGATGTGCCTGGCTCGTGGGGGGGTGGCGGCATCTATCTGGGCTGTGTGTGGAAGGGTGATATAATGCAATAGGAACCAGATTTTACTGAGGTGAGGGGCTTTGAGAGTTCGGATGCCAGGGGGTGTGGTTATGGTCTGTGGTGAAAATTCTAGAATCTTGTCCTCTTTGCCTACAAATGTGGTGAAGTCTTCATCCATTAGCAGTGGCATTTATTTTGCTTGGTGGGTGCTTCTCTGGGCTGTCTATTTAAATGTTTTTTTTTTTTGGTTTATAGGGAATCAGAATCAGTATGGGCAATGCTAACCTTGGTATTGGATTGAATCAGATTGAAAAGAAAATTAGTGGTATCGCCCATCCCTGCGTCTGTTTAAACCTCGCTCCATGGGGGCAGAGTTTGGAAGGTTGTTGTCCGATCTCAATTGGTGTGTCGCTGATGGCCCTCCCCCCCCCCCCCCCCTGCAGCCTCACCCCAAAGGAGCCCGGATAGACGTGTCCATAAATGAGTGCTATGACGGCTCCTACGTGGGTAACCCTCAGGATATCCACAGCCAGCCCGGCTTTGCCTTCAGCCGCAACGGACCTGTCAAGCGGACGCCGGTGACACACGTGCTGGTGTGCAGGTGGGCCTCCATGCTACCCCCTTAGTGTTAGTGGTGACCGTAGAGTTCAACATTAGAAGTGTGTGCTAGGGAGCTGGCAGCTGTCCTTAAAGGTGCAGTCCTCCCCAAAACTGGAAAAAAGATACGTTTTAGAGGGGCTGTAGTGTAACTGCGCTGAAGATACGATCACCCTGGAGCTATCTTCTGCGCAGAGATGGGATTGGTGTGTGGAGTTTGGTAGGGGAAAATAGTTCCTACATTCAACTGGTCACTACAAAGTCTGTGGATTATCTTAAGTAACTGGGTCATGATTTCTGTTGAGAGAGATTGCTGTTGAATTTTTCAGATATATTATTTGGAGATTTAACCACCACTGAAAGGATGTCATTTGGCCCCATTACATTCGAGAGAAGCCCGACATTTCTAAGGACGATATCTCCAAAACTAGCCAAGTAGAACTAACTCCAAGTAGAACTGCCTAGATGGTTAGGCTAACGGGAAGACTATTCCATACTCTAACTACACACTGCGTAAACAAGTGCTTCCTCAAATCCAGTTAAAAATGTTCTGCTAATTTCCACCTCTGGCCACGAGTTCTTGTATTTGAACTAATATTAAAGTAGCCATTTGGCTGAACAGCATCCAGACCTGTTAAAATCTTATATACCTGGATCATGTCCCCCCTTAGTCTCCTTTGCTCGAGGCTAAACAAATTCAGCTCTGCTATCCTCTCCTCATAAAACATTCCTCTAAGACCAGGAATCATTCTTGTAGCCCTCCGTTGCACCTTTTCTAAGGCAGCAATGTCTTTAAGGTATGGTGACCAAACCTGTACACAATATTCTAGAAGGGGTCTTACCAAGGAATTATATAGCTGTAACATCACCTGCCCTGACTGAAACTCCAGACACCTAGAGATATAACCCAACATCCTATTGGACTTTTTTATTGCTTCCCCACACTGGTGAGAGTGGGACATGTAAGCATCAACATACAAACCGAGATCTTTCTTGTAATCAGCCACCTTTATTTCATATCTCTCTTCAGTTTTGGGATGAACTGCCCCTTTAAGCAGAGATTTGGCTTGAGTTGACTTTATTTGTGCATGGATGGCTGGTGAAAAATGGGTTGTCTAGGTTAATGCCCCATTAAACTCTAGGAGTCTAATCTGTGGGGTCCCGTCTCCCCCCAAGGCCAAAGCGCACTAAGCCCAGCCTGTCTGAGTTCCTGGAGTCGGAGGACGGAGAGCTGGAACAGCAGCGCACCTACATCAGTGGCCACAACCGGCTGTACTTCCACAGCGACAGCTGCATGCCTCTGCGGCCCCAGGAGATGGAGGTGGACAGCGAGGACGAGCGTGACCCCGAGTGGTTGCGTGAGAAGACCATCACGGTGAGTCCCAGATGTTTCCTGTTGGTGCTGCAGTGGCCCTACACACACGCCAGGCCTGCCCCCTGTTGGTGCTGCAGTGGCCCTACACACACGCCAGGCCTGCCCCCTGTTGGTGCTGCAGTGGCCCTACACACACGCCAGGCCTGCCCCCTGTTGGTGCTGCAGTGGCCCTATATAAGCCAGGGCTGCTCCTGATTGTTCCATTTCACGATGGTGATGATCTTAGCTTACGTCATCTGTCAACTGCGTCGTTCTGGTGTTAGCTACCTGGAGAATGTAACCTCTACTGCTGCCTCAAAGGCGTCTCACAGGATAGTTGGAAGGCTTCTCTAAGGTTATTGTATCCTCGCCCACAGCAAATAGACGAGTTTACAGATGTCAACGAGGGTGAGAAGGAGGTGATGAAGCTTTGGAATTTACATGTGATGAAGCATGGGTAGGTCACTAATTTGCTACTTATTTTTAGAAAACAGTTTGATATTTCAAAATAATGTCATTAAACCTTTCTAAGGACACTAACTCTGTGTTTTACAATTGGCTGCCTTAATGTTTTCTTGGTGGTTTTAGTGGGTTTCCTGTACAGAACATGTCACATGACCCTGCGACTGACAGTGGTGTGTTTGGCGTGTCCCTGCAGTTTCATAGCCGACAATCAGATGAACCAGGCCTGCCTGCTCTTCGTGGAGAAGTGTGGCTCCTACATCGTGGAGAAGAACCTCTGTCGCAACTTTCTGCTGCACCTGGTCAGCATGCACGATTTCAACCTGATCAGCGTGGTGACCATAGACAAGGCCATGGTGCAGCTGCAGGAGATGCAGCGACAATGTGGTTTGGGGTCCAGGGGTCCTGATGAGGGGGAGGAGCCACCAGACTCCAAGGAGGAGGAGGTCGCCGCGCTGCCCGCGGAGAACGGCGGCCGCTCGCCTGGTGCGGACGACCCCAAACTCGCCAAGCGGCAGAAACTCTAAGCGGCCCTACTGGCTGTTATGGCCAATGGTGGGCCAGGTGGAGGGATTGGCCGGGAGTCAGCGGAAGTCTTAAAGACGGAGAGGTGCAGCCTACATTCCGAGCAGGCACTCAGATGGACGCATGTGGGACGAGTCTGAATGAACAGGAGTCTGATGGTTTCGGTGCCCATACACTAACCAACACGCCAACACATTTTTTTTCTTTTTCTTTTTTTCTCCTCCTGTTTTTGGTCCTGCCTCTCAACTGTTGCTATGGCAACAGTCACCATTACTGCACCTTGAGCTTAAGCATGGGGGGGGGGGTTTCCAGCTCAGTCTGACCTCATGTTAACCATGACAGTCCATCATATTTTAGCACTTGTCCTGTTTTATATATATACCTTTTTTTGGGAAGACTATTAATATATTTTGATTCGAAACAAATTCAGACATTTCACCCTTTATGGGTAATCTGATGCATTCTGGAAACATGGAAAAAAAAATTTCTTCTTCACTTTGGTGCCGTTCTGAAACAGCCCTTTATGGAGGCCACCGACAGGCCAACCCGCGTTCCAACTTCTCAGCAATGTCGGATCAGTAAAGCCCAGCCAAGCACAGCAGTGCCTCTCTTCTGCCTCCTAGAGGACAAGCTGTGTGATGCAGGACTGGGCCTGTTACTGAGCTATATGCAAGGATGGTGGTCTATCCACTGTGATTTACAGGGTATATATATATACTGCATACACTAAACAGGAAACAGAACCTCGGTCAGTGTTCCGCTGCATGCAGGAACATGTATTACTCATGCAAATGTTTACAGTTTTCTTTTGTTTTTGTCCCATGGCGATGTGTTTGTGTACTTACTGCTATTGATAAGTCAGGGGCATGACTTGGCCTTGGTGTCGAGCACTGAGTCCCACTGACCCCCTGCGTCTCTCTGGTTCGTCACATCCACACCATTCAGCGAAGATCCGACCTGCTGTCCTTTCTGTCCCGCGTTTAAAGAAGAGGAGTGTGAAGCCGCTCCCCGTTTCGGAAGTCCTCCAGATTAAGCCGCCGGACTCTTTATTTGAACTTGTATAGTATATATGGTATGTGTATTGTGGAATTGTGGAATTCCTGCTCACCACAGAAATTGTCAGGAGGAAGACTTTTTTTTTTTGGCATCTGCCAGAATCATGCATTTATGAAGTATGTTTTAAAAAAGGCATATTTGTTTTCAGACCAAAGGGGGATATTTCCCATTTTAATCTGATTTTTTTGGTTCTTTTTGATTTGCATCAGAAATGGATAAAATTACAGAAGTTGCTTTTTTTTTTTTTTTTTTTGTCCACAACTCGCTTTAATTTGCTGTAGCTGTGCACATATATAAGACTATGGTAGATCGGTTTGGGGAAAAGTAGTGCATATGAAATTTGCTGAATTTGCTCCTGATTTTTTTTTTTTTTTTTTTTTTTTTTTTAAGCAAGCTGACTCTGCTTCTTCCTGCTTCGAAAAAGACTATTTGCACACAGTGTGGCGATTCACAGAAAGAAGAGGGCGCAAGTCCGGAATTCATGAACCAACGTTGTACAACCAGCTTGTTAAAACATGTGAATTTTGTGATAAGAGTCATAGAAAATGTTTTTCTATTTAAAATAAAATATTTTTTTTCGTTTTTTACAGACATCAGCTATTGGAGTTTTTTTCCCCTATGAGACCAATGATAATGAATAATGCTTAGCCAGGGACACAAGTTGGTTCTAACTTTTGATACTTGTACCTCCGCTTAGTATTTTGACAAAATTCAATTTTGGCTAACTGGAGGTTAGAATTATTCTGGGGGATATGTAACCGTCAATAATCAGGTACCAGTGGCCTCTAGTGGCCAAGTTCAGGTAAGCGTCAGTGGGGTTTTATAAAATGCATTTTAATGAGTGACATTTTCTCGGGATGCATCTGAAAGGAGCTTCGGTGCTAGTTACGATTCAAGCCGCGCGCGCAGCCGCCTCGGTTTGGGCGCCTGTGTTGGCCACCAGGGGCGAATTAACACACAGGCTAGATATGGCTTAAGCCTAGGGGCCCTACGTGTGCCAGCCTGCAAGGGGGCCCCCATTGGCCAGTAAAAAATATATAATTTTATTTAAATTTGCATACGAGAAA
>JAABNX020000052.1:1530731-1543475 GCA_015163995.2 Mormyrus lacerda | reverse complement strand
CAATAAAAGAAAGGCATTATTATTATTATTATTATTATTATTAGATAAGACCAGACAAGCTGGTTGGGAGGAGGGGGTGCGGAGGGGGGCAGGCTTGGGGGGCCACAGACTACTGTAGCCTAGGGGCCTCTGTACACCTTAATCCGCCCCTGTTGGCCACAGTCACCACTAAAATACGGCAATTGTTAATTGTTACTACATTTCATGAAAATTAATTTGCCTGCATGTGGGCCATGCAGACCATGTTTGTCTACCCTGGCCTAAATATTTTTAAGTGCTTATCTTGCAATTAGGGCAGATAGCTGTGAATGATGTAATATAGCAGACTGAGCAACTATGAATTGCTTTGCAGAATGCTAAATGACGGTAGAAGTACTACATATATCTAGTGTGTAAAAATTGGGGGAGGAGAGAGATGAGGTTAGACTAGTTGCTTTATTTTAAGCGAGGACATCTACTGTTAAGTTTGGCCACGGCGACGCTTCAGTTGCAGTTGCAGGTGCCTCGCCCTCTAGAAGCCTCTGACAAATGCAATCTAAAATAGAATAATACGCACGAGTTTGCGGGATGCGGTTTCGTTCAATTGCTCTCGAGAATTTGCGCAAACATCTTGCTATATTTACTGCAGTTGTGCATGTTGCACGCCGTGTTCTCACAAAAAAGAATGGGAAACAATAAATGCACCACGGCTACCGTGCGGATGGTACCAGGTCCCGTTAGTCATCAGCAACGATGAATTCAAGTTAGTGCGACTAACCGATAATCATTGGGAAATAAACGATTCTAAATGTGTACACGGACCAGCCGCGACACGTGTCCTCCGAATTAAAACAATAAATCAGTGGTTTTACTTATTTGAAAAGGAGAAGATTGTCAGTCTGTGGTGTTTTATGTCGTTATGGATTTTCTGACTGCAAGCAAAGTGCCCGAAGTAAGCGGGTTCAGTGGCCGGAGCAGCTTACTGCAGTGTAAGTTAACTTCCCGCTTCCCTCTCTTGCAAAATCGCTTAACGAACTGAAACGAAGGTTCATTTTAACACCCCCTTCGCCTGGAACTCCCAGCACAGCAGCCATCGCACGCCCGGTTTGTCAGGGTCACTGGGAGAAGTAAGAATCCAGCGACAGGAACTGATCTGACTGTTGGCATGTAGATACACCAGCAGAGTTGCTAACTGTAATTACAATTTGCTAACAACACGAAGTATGTCAATTCAAGACCGAAACAAGAAAATTCTTATGGATTTGGTTCAACAGCCTGGTAACAATACATGTGCCGATTGCGGAGCCCCAGGTGAGTACAATGCGTACGATGATATGGGGGCGCAGGGAAACTGACCACCCAAAGAAAGACAGTCTATTTGTAATAAATTGTGTGGTTGTTTTTTTATTTAATAGATGATCAGAAACAAGTGTACTTACATTGCTGCTATTTTAAGTACTCATGTTCAGAAGGTGTGTTCAGGTAATAAAGGACAGTTTTGATTAAAAAATTGGGTGGGTCATATTTACCGGTACCTGCTTCTGGCTAAAACATGCAGGCTACAACATTTTCCATAAAACGCAGTTTCTGATTAGTTCAGTTTTTTTCTGTTCATTGATGCACTCATAACTCAAAATTCAATTAATAGTTTCACTGGCAAGAACAAGTCAGTGCTTCAGTATTTGACTGGCTAGGGATCAGCTCACGGTGACAGCCATGGTTCTGAGTTACTAGTTATTATGGCCATACGGGGTCTTATGTTATTAAGATGTTCCTTAAAGTTACGCCAAAAAGAATCGAACGATGTTACAGTGAGACAAATGATTCCCATTGTTTAATGTTAAAAAGGCCACAGTTACACAGTTTGGCCTGTTCAGGGGATGTTTTGTACATTCTGCTTTGTCTGTGAAGCAGATTTTCCATTCCTGGTGCTAAATATTATTTTCCTGTTCACAAAAGATCCAGACTGGGCATCTTATAGTCTGGGCGTCTTTGTATGTCTGGACTGTTCTGGTTTCCACCGAAGCCTGACCAGCATGAACCGCGTCAAATCCATACGACTGGATTTCTGGGATGATGAGATGGTGAAGGTACGTTCTGCTGCACTGAGGTCACGTCATGCTGTGTGGGTGCCGCTATTTGGACGCAGTTTCCACCTGCTACGTGTGGTTTGTGTAATACTGAGCACATGTTTAAAACTGTTTTGTTGACAAGCAGTTTTTTTGTTTTGTCCCACTCCCCAGTTTAATACTATTTCTCTCTGTGCTTTTGTTTTATTTTTTAACATCCTCTGTTTGGGTGGAAGTTTGTTTAAACCCAGAATTCGCTTCCTGCAAGCTCTTCGATATGCACTGCTGCAGAACGTGCAAAATTAAGCAAATGCCTTGTTCTGAAACCTCCCAGAGTGAGTCATGTTTCGTTAGGATGTACATATCCAATGTGAGCATTAAACGCCACTGGTGTTGATTTCTACATGTTTGTAGTTCATGAAGACCAATGGGAATGAGGCGGCCAAGATATTCTATGAGAGAGATGTCCCACCGTTCTACTACCGTCCTCAGCAGAAAGACAGTGTGTAGGTACCACCCAAGAGCACCATCCAAACAGGGGTCATTTTTGGAAATCTCATTCTCTTTTACATCCTATACTGCTTCGATTGAAACAGAAATTAATGTATTGGATGTATATTTCTTTGCCTAATGAAGATACCTGTGTGTTTTGTATGTTAAATACTTTCCAAAGTAACACGTTTTCAGTAACATTATAGTACCTGAGATCAAGCAGAAAATATACTTCTGGTTTTATCCATTTTATACAGATACATGTTTACTGAAACAGTTTAGGTTTGGTGTGTCGTCCGAAGGCTTGTCAGCATCCCTTTTATGGAGAGTTAAACTTATTCAGCAGAGGTGGAAAGTTTAGGTGACTCTGTGACTATGACTCTTGATGCTCGGATGGAACTTCGGTGTCGGTGAAGAAAGCACATCAGACACTGAATAACAAGACTAACTAGGAATCTTTTACAAAAGAAGATACCATGGATGAACCTAGTAAAAAATAACAGCGTCGAGGGTGGTTAAGCCCATGGACCTGTGATCAGAAGGTCACCGGTTTGAGCCCTGCCAGCACAATAGTCACGTCTGTGGGCCTTGGAACACAGCCCCTAACCCCCAGCTCTGTGGGCGATGCTGCAGCTGGCTGCTCTTCACTGCCAAACTTACTCCCACCTACATATGAGTCTGTGTGATGGGGAGCAAGATGGGGCAGGCGAAAAGGGAAGTTCCCCACGGAGGTTGACGAAGTGGTGTTATTGTGATTATTATTATTATTATTATTATTATCATTATTTATTATATTGCCCAGTCTGACTTTAGTGGCCTTCCCAGTCACTGGATCTGTATCCAATAGCATGGATGCGCAGCTGACAAATCTGCAGAAACCTCGTGATGCAGTCATGACACTATGGACCAGAATCTCAAAGGAATGTTTCCAACGTCTTGTGGAATGCATGCCACGAAGAGCTGAGGCTGCTTTGATGGCAAAGGGAGGCCCCTCCCAGGATTGGTATAGTGTAGCTGATAAAGAGCCCAGTGATCCTGAGATGACACTACACTGCCTGAACCCTCACCTGGACTCCCTGGAGATAATTATATGGAACCAACTGGGATTTTTAAAACTATATTGACTGGAATTAATGTCAATGTCAATACAATTTCATGCACCCCCGGTTGCCCAGAGGACGATGGGGTCCCCTTCTGAGTCTAGGTTCCTCTCAAGGTTTCTTCCTGCTAGAGGGAATTTTTCCTTGCCACTGTCGCCACAGGCTTTCTTTGTGGGGTTCAGGCCGGTTATATGTAAAGGGCTTTGTGAAAATGACTGTTGTTAAAAGCACTATATAAATAAAATTGAATTGAATTGAGCTGATAGTATATATTGGCAGATTTATATGGAGAAGCTGAAAAATGATTATCCAGCATTTTTGCAAATTCAGAGGAAGGAAACATGACTGCGTTATTTTAAATTTAGCTTTTGTGTAGCTCGACGGATATTGCCATTGATGAGCAAGCAAAGGACACATAGCAGGTATTTTATGTGCATTATTGCTCTCGATCAGGCTGGTGTTTCCACAGCCAAGCAAACATAAACCCGGTGTTGTGAAGCGGTCAATGTAATGTCAGATGTGCCACTTAGGGTGGGTGTGATTCTCGTCTCAGCTAAGAGCAAGTGGAGATGGAAATGAAAAGGCTAAAGTAGCCGTGTTTCAATTCATTCCAGCGTCTTGAGGGATCAGTGGATAAAAGCCAAGTACGAGAGGCAGGAATTCACCGGGGATAACCGGCACCTCCAAGAAATCTACTCCTCAGGTAAGCTGGGGGGCTCCCTTAGCCTCAGGCACTGTGGTTTTTCTCTGCTCTGGAACACTTTGCCGAATCTTCAATTCAAGACCATATCAAAGGAACACGGAGGAATACAAGCTATCATAGTGTTTTTATCTTATGTTGTAACTGTTAGAATTTAAAGCCATCTGAGTTTCTAATACCTGGTTTGTATCTCCATATTCTCCTCTTTGCCTGAATGAGTTAATGAGACCAGGTTCTTCATATATAATTAAAATGGACTCATCTTCCACTGATCCATGTTCCTGTAGGGTTCTATGAAGGCAGACTGTGGAAGAAAGCCAAGGACAACGGACAGTTTTTGAAAAGAAAGTTCACACTTTCTGACTCTGACTTTACCCTGAAGTACTACACCAAAGACGACGTGAGTGTCCCTCCAGCCTGAGACGTGCGCGTGGAGATGTACGACTGCGTTTCCAGCTGTTTCTCTCCATTAGCTACCCAGGGCAGTAATTTCAATTAAAAGCCTGAATGCTAC
This sequence comes from Mormyrus lacerda, assembly GCA_015163995.2. Classification (NCBI taxonomy): domain Eukaryota; kingdom Metazoa; phylum Chordata; class Actinopteri; order Osteoglossiformes; family Mormyridae; genus Mormyrus; species Mormyrus lacerda. The sequence continues at coordinate 1,538,621 of JAABNX020000052.1, read as the reverse complement.
CTTTCAACCTGAGAAGATCGGACACCAGAACGGACTCCAGATCATGTACCAGGACGAGCAGCGGTCCCAAAACCTGTTTGTGTACCACGACAGCGGCCAGGTGAGCAGAAATGCACAGAAACTCCTCGAATTACGCATTTGTAGTAGACGTGCTTCCCGTGTTTGGTGTCCCGATGCAAGGTGACTAGTTAAGAAAAACACTTAAGTTGCTGTGGAATGGGTATGTCTGCACTGTCCTGTCAACATGGATAATTCTGTTTTCAGTCATCTTTAGAAGTATGACGCTTGAGATGGAAAGCGTACCAGATAAATGCTTTTTTCCTATAGGAGATCGTAAATTGGTTTAATGCCATTCGTGCTGCCCGATTTGCCTACTTGAAGACAGCCTTCCCCATGGCCACTGACAGTGAGGTGAGAGATGATTCCTGGTCTTCTACAGTGACCTCAAGAGCCCAGGGCCAGAGCCTATCAGCTAAAATCGTAGATTCACTAGGAGTGTTTTATATATGATATCGGCAATGCAAAAATAGCTGTGCCCTAATGTGAAAACTCCTGTGGTGTCACGGGTTTCTTTTTAAAATTAATTCTCTATATAGACTTCCTGTCCTAGCATGAATCTCGGAGTGCAAGCATGACTTCTTTTTTTTTACTTTTCAATGCTGCCTTAATTGAGCAGAAATACACTTCAGTATAATGAGCAGTTTATAGAATTTTGATATTCTTCTGCGGTTCTGTCTCTATCTGTTCTGCGTTTGCTCTTGATCCGTGCATTTTTTTCCTTATCGATTTCTTACGTTTCTTCACCCTAATTCCTCAGCTCAGTCCCAGGATAACTAGGAATTACTTGAAAGAGGGATACATGGAAAAGACAGGTCCCATGGTAAGCGGTCCTCAGCACATGTCATGTTAATGGCGTCCTTGTATGACCTTGTGCTTGAAACCGTGGTATCTGCTCTCAGCTTCACGGCTGGTAGCTTCTGAGATAATTAGTGGATTACTTAACGGAGAGCTCTGGTGACAGCATGTGTTTGAGTGCAAACTTTAGATGTTTTACCTGCTTTCTTGGGCAGCAACGAGAAACCTTCAGGAAACGGTGGTTCGTCCTGGATGGACTGGAGAGAAAGCTGCTCTACTTTAAAACAAAGCTGGTGAGATCAAAGACATTGATTAGAGATTTTGCTTAGACGAAGATAAACGCTTTAGATGTTAATTTATACTTAATCAGGTTGTTTCCATGTTTTAATTTCTGTAGAGCAGTGTTTCCCAGTCTGGTTCTCGGAGATCCCCAGCCGTTCCACGTTTTTGCTCCCTCCCAGTTTCCTGCCAGACAGTCCACATTTTTGCTCCGGTAGGGAGTTGGAAGGGAACAAAAACATAAACTGTCTGGGAATCCCCAAGGACCGGATTGGCAAACACTGTTTTAAAGTACTTTGGGTTTCTGAAAAGATCCACAAAGTTGCTACTTGTGGTAGTTGTAGTTCCTGCAAACTGAAAGATCGACTGAAAGACTAAAAATGGTCTTAATGCTGTTCTGGGGTATGTCTCTGTGTCCTGAAGAATGCAGTGGAGCTGGGGGCTGTGTTCATAGGCCCCGAGAGCCTTGGTTACTCAGCAGCAAAAATAGCACCCAGGAGAACCCGGGGGAACCGGTGGAAGTTTGGGGTGACCATGGAAACACCAGACCGGCAGTTTGTGTTCATGTGTGAGCACGAGCGCGAGCAGGGCGAGTGGCTGGAGGCGCTGCAGGTCATCATCTCCAAGCCCATGCTGCCACAGGATTACGCGAGTAAGAACCCCTCTCAGGCCAGTGTGTGGCTCTGTAAGTTAAGGCTCTGTGCCTGTGATCAGGTGGTTGCTGATTCAAATCGCAGGGTCTGTAACAACGCATTATGTAATAATGCTGCATTATGTATTAACTCTACAACATGTTACAAATTTATAGACTACATTATAATTTTATACAGAAATATTACCCTATTATCATCATCATCATCATTCAGTTTGTTACATTGTCAAGTTATTACATAATGCATTGTTACATGGTTACCAGATGTATTTTACTGTTGGCCCTTTAAGCAAAGTTCTTGAACTAAAATGCTACAGTGACTGAGATAACCTTGTTTTCGCAACTGTGCATAGCTTTGGATAAACGTGTCGACTAAATAAATGACTGTATGGTTGCTTTTCTCCTGCACAAGGTACCGTACTTTTGGTACTAAAAATTTGATACTTTCTCTTTTCCATTGATTTCTGGTCGAGTACCAGTACCAAAAGTACCAAAGCAGAAGGGAATACTCTTTCAGTACTCTGGGGTGGTACTTGCAGATGTGTTTATTGTTGATTAGTCATGCAAATAACCTTCCTTGCAATCACAAAATACATCTACTATCCTGAAAAAGCGTAGTTACAAACTCAGAGAAAGAATATACTTCTGGTATCACTGATGCTGAGCTCTGCTCTTGCAGCTGAAGCCAACCTGCGGCGGAGAAGATGACTGACGCCTCCTTGCAAAAGCCTTGATTTGCTGGAGAGTGATGTCACAGCACTGTCCAGCAGGGGGGGAATAATGACTGGCAGCTTTCAGTCCAAACACTCTGACTCAAACATTCTGCCATCCTGACCTGGATTCTGCCTACTGGAGAGATGTACTCACCTTCAGTCATCCTTAAATGGGACGGTCAAGAGATGTCATGGTGACTTGGTGTCCTGGAAAACCAGACTGGTTTCTGATTGCCATTCGTTTTGAAATGGATCATTCAATAACACGCTGCATTTATGACTTTATGTATGTGTTGTACCTATTATTGTTGTCAAATAAATTTTGTTATATGTGAATTTTATGCACTGATAAATGTTTTTCTACTTAAGATAATGCTTTCCAAATTTGTTGTGTTTTGGCAATTAATTATGAAGACCTACATAGACCAGAAGGGGGTAGGCATACTGTTCTAGTAGTCAGAACAGAGAAGTGAGGAGACTTAGCAGATGATGGAGGGATACAGTTTTTTGACCATATCGAAGCTCATCTGGCAGAGAACTATGAACTGTGAATGAACTGTATCTAATTAAGGTTTAGACCCGTATACTCTGTTTCTTTGCAATTTTACGTTCTCACATTCATATGTAAATCCTCATTTATTGAGAGATCAGTTTTTCGGATTTTGTCGTGACACATTAAAGATGCCCCAACTGTGTGAAAACATAACTGTCAAACAGGCTTCTCACTTGTGTCCCTCCTGTTGACTGTAGGAAGGAATGATAAGTTCATTTATTACGTGTGCATGTGCAGCAGACAAACAGTTGGGAAGTAAAACCACGTGAATACATCCATGGGTTTAAAACAATTGCGGGGGCAGTTACTATCGAAGTAAAGAAATATATGGGAAAAAAACAGGAAGGTCTGTAATTTTTGTGAGAATGATTGGAAAGAATGTGGAAGAAACGTGGGATGATAGGTGATGGACCGGGATCCCATTTAGGGTGTTTCGTGTCCGGTGCTGGATAAGCAGGTTTAGAAAATTGATGGATGCAGGGTTGCAAGCTTTAAGTAGCTTGCTGGAGTGAGATTTTCCAATTCTAAACAAGTCTGCACACACATGCACACGAATTTACATGTATGTAGCGGTTTTATTACCTTGTAAATAGTCTGTATGGGTGGCAAACTACCCCACCGGATGCAGCTGATTTTATGTTTATACTGGAATAATATAGATTTGCAGTAAGATTTCTTGCATGAGCGTGAGACTCTGAAAGCGCGAGTGTCATGCCAGATGCGTGAGAGTTGGTAACCCTGCATTTTAAGTGTGAAACAACATTATTACCTATTGAGTCAAGCTGTTTGGGAAATACACTGCTAATAAAGGAATATATAATTATCATATAATAAATACGCTATTCATAGAAATGCACCTTTAATTCTGCACTTGATATTTAAATAATAGATTTCAAATATTTTACGTCAACTGTGTGTGTTTTTTTTTTGATAATTCGCGTTTCCCATGCTGCGATGTGACAAGTTTGTCCTTCCGAGGGAGCCGTAGATGCCGGTATGTCGAAGGTCAACTAGGGGAGGCGGGGGTTTCTTAGACTTAAACGAGAATGTCGTAAAAATTAACATGCTTTGCCAGTTATACGTGCTGCAAGGGAGAGTTTAGTCAGAAGCCGTCAGTTGCATGTATCGCAAGTGATTTTATGTCTGCTTTCTTTGAAAGAAAGCAATTTAAGGAATAGAGAAGAACGGAGTAGACCATGTCCGTTTTGTCCTACAGGGCGATCCTAAGCGCTTGCAAGTGAATAGCGCAGGGCCTGATAGACCGGGGGTCAGTGTGACAGACCCAATGAACGGCGCGGATCAACTTTAATGTGTCAAGAAATCACGATATTTTACAAATCCTTTAATAAATAACCGCTGACATAATGAGGAAGGACGTCCGGATATTACTAGTGGGGGAACGTAAGTACTTGTAGTTAATCAGGTGTCAGGCAGTACGAGAGTTGATGGTTTCTGCATTACTGCATTTAGGAAAGGCATTGTTACTGCACAGTAAAACATTACTGACATAATGTTAGTCCATTGTGCATTTGTAAATCGTTTTACAACAGCATAGTGAAGTGTATATATAGTGCAGTATATTCGTAGTTAAACTACTGCGTGGGATTCATATATAATGTGTATATATATGTGTGTGTGTGTACTTTTACATTTGTTGTTAATTTTTGACGTTGGTATCGCTTCTCCCTGTAATAGCGTGGTGCTGTAAATCACACTTAAAGAGTGGCCGTGATCCTGTCATCTTAGAGTCCTTTGCATCTGTCGCACACATTGTACCCGTCTGGGCCCGGTTTCGTGTCCCTGGGCGCAGGGTCTTTTGCCTTTCTGGCACTTGTCTTTTAAAGCTATTTTAGTTTTTAAGATGGTGAGAATCTGGTGTCCTACATATTTCTCTAGCAATATATTTTTGGTCCCTTAATTGCTTAGTGTGGAAATGCAATATGCATCGTCGCAATGTTATCAAACGTTTAGCAGTTGTACAGAACAATTATTTAGAAGTGCTTAAATCTAGACGCAGCCTCTATTAAAACCTTAAAACCTGCGAGAACTACACAGCAAAATTTAGACGTTAGATCTGGTAATCACAGCCGCATTGTATTGAAGTACACACTGTTCTTCACAGCCAAAGTGGGGAAGACATCTTTGATCATGTCCCTGGTCAGCGAGGAGTTTCCTGATGAGGTACCGCATCCTCTTGCATGCCGTCCAGCTGCATGGTATTACCGTTACAGCTGGCTTTAATTATTAACCGGCAATGCTTAACTAGTAGAAACATGGACTTGTTAAGTTTATGTGGTTATGGAATTAGGATTCATTTCGCCTGTGTTTCCTAGCGTTTCTGACCTTAACAGCTGTTTTGATGGCTTTTAAAATGTCTAATTATAGCCGCGTTTTGTGACTGTGGAGCAGGTTCCTCCGCGAGCCGAAGAGATCACGATTCCCGCTGACGTCACCCCGGAGAGAGTCCCTACACACATAGTGGACTATTCAGGTACGTGAGCCTCGTCTGATAGCCCCAGAGTGAGTTAGCTGAGAATCAAGTGGGTAGAAATGTCTTTTAATATTACTTTCTCCCTCTACTGAATGAATAGAAGCAGAACAGTCAGATGAACAGTTATTCCAGGAAATATCAAAGGTGAGTTTTTTTTTATAGGATAAAACACATTTCCACAGTGTTTTCCCATTGAACTGCAAGATGGTTGAATGTGTTCTCATTTTATAGGCCAATGTAATATGCATAGTGTATGCAGTCAACAACAAGAAGTCCATTGAGAGGGTGAGTCGAGGGTATCCCAAGCGAGCAGGTTGGAGAACGGGCCTCTATGATTAATGATTAATAATTCATTTGCAGCATGGAATTGTGAACTTGTCTCATGCGATCATTGTTGTACAGTGTCCTAGCTTTGTCAGTAGTTTAAAGTATAACGATCGTGCATGTTTTTTTTTGTTTTTCTGTGTGTTGTACTGCAGGTCACCAGTCACTGGATTCCTCTCATTGCAGACCGAACAGACAAAGATAGCAGGTGGGTGAGGGGAGACTGCCTGACCTTGTACTGTTGTGGTGAGGGGTCATAGACCCTCCTCTAGTGATGTATCACCTGTGAGTGTGAGCAGAGCATCTGGCTCTGCGGATCTCGAGCTGTGGAGGTACTATAGGGACGTGGGTGAGTGTCTGCTACTTATTGATATTGATATTGGGATTGTGTGTGTCTGGGCCGGGATGCGATGGGACAGGGTGCCCTTAATCCTAGTGGGGAACAAGTCGGACCTGGTGGAGCACAGCAGCATGGACACCATCCTGCCCATCATGAATCAGTACAGCGAGATCGAGACGTGTGTGGAGGTGAGGCCCGATACCCAGAGCCTGTCCATTCCAGTCGCTCTCTGCTAGAGGTCGACTGATGTGGGTTTTCAATAGCTGATGCCGAAGTCAGTGTCAGCCGATGGCCGATTATATGTAGCCGATTTTTTTAATTTTTTTTAATTTATTTTTTATTTTTTTGGACCCCTCTATTTGCATGGTAAAATATCACACTAATATCAAACGATACACAAAATTTCTCAACTCTCTCGACTTGTGTAAATTTAAATATTAACTTAAATAGCAAAGACACAATACAACTTGTAAACAATAAAAAAAATAGCAGCATCAGAATCTTCTAGTGCACAATATAGCAGCAAACTCCTCATTTCTAATTTTTATGTTTAGTTAAAATGATTTAACGATTAAAAAAACCGTCTGTGAGCCCACCAACGAGCGCACAAAACTGTCAGAATCAATGATCCTTAACGTTACTTGTAGGCTGCAGTTGGTTGAAGGCTCATTATCATTACGCCAGTTCCCAACAGTGTAATTCGCGGTTCTTTCAAAAACGCTCGAGTTTTCTTTTAAAGCAACATTTCATAGCAAACCAGTTAAATAAAAATAGGTCTTTGAAAGATCAGGATTTAAGCCTGACCATTTTCTCCCATGACTCTTCCAAAACTTTTGGCTGGGGTCCTGCACAAGGCAGCATGGGTCACGTGTTCCACAGCAACAATAACACTGGGCTGCCCGCAGACCAGCCTGGCTGTAAATCGGTGTACTACATTTGGATATCGGCTGATGCCAACACATTAAAAAAATGAAAATATCGGCCCGATATATCGGTCAACCTCTCCTCCACCCTTTACAATAGACACTGAACCTTCATTTCTGACTGTGCTGTTAATGACATTCTAAAACAAGATCAGGTAAATCTTAAGAACTGTTGTTGATTTGTTGTCTAAAAATAAGATTTATTGTAGCCAGTTTTAAGAAACCCAACTACTATAAGATTCGTGCTGTTGATTTTTGTTGCAGAAATTAACTGTTAAAGCGCCAGTATGCATGTGGTTTTTATTTTTCAGTGTTCTGCAAAAACCCTGAAGAACATCTCGGAGTTGTTTTACTATGCCCAGAAGGCAATCTTGCATCCCACTGGACCCCTGTACTGTCCAGAGGAGAAGGAGGTACATTGGTGCCCTGCAGCACTCTGCTGCTCTGTGGCGTTTTACTGCTGACCTGGTCTGAAGATGCCGTTTTTTTTTTTCCCCTCAGATGAAGGCTGCATGTGTGAAAGCCCTGACTCGCATCTTCAGGGTGTCCGACATGGACAACGATGGCCTCCTCAGTGACCTTGAGCTCAACTTCTTCCAGGTAGGAGCTTGACTCTCATACTTGACACGTGTCACACTCACAGGCGTCTGCAGTCTTCGTGTTTTGGATGTGGATGAAGTTAGCGGAGATAAGGAGATTAAATGCGTGGCTAAAAGGATGGTGTAGGAAAGAGGGGTTTAGGTTTATGGGGCACTGGAGG
>JAABNX020000052.1:1491077-1511636 GCA_015163995.2 Mormyrus lacerda | reverse complement strand
CCCCCCCCCCCCCCCCCCCAACAGTCTGTGGGAAGCGCTACAAGAACCGGCCCGGTTTGAGTTACCACTATGCCCACACTCACCTGGCGGACGAGGAGGGGGAGGATGAGAGGGACTCTGAGCCGCCCCAGTCCTCGCCAGCCCACCGATCCAACAACCACAAACGTAAGAATGCCATGTTGGGCAGCAGTACGCCCCCCCCCATGGACCCATGGCTGTCAAGGCCTCTGCCAAGAAGAGTACCTATCTCTTGGATATGGATCTGGCAACATAGACCCTTCTTTGCTGCATTCACAGTGACTTTCAAAGCTACCTGGTATCTTCGATGTGAACAGAACACAAAATCTATTGATGGATTTTTTATTGACATTGAAGCATCGCGGAGATCTCAGATCCCAGCTTTTTTAGGGACTGTTAATCAGCCGCAGTCCAGCATATGTCATGGGTGCTGATGAGTGGCTTTGGTGGCTACAGAGTGTCGTCTTAGTGCTGTCACACTGCATCCCTGCTGATTCCCAGATGTAAATATCTGGGCTTTGAGTTTACATACTCGTGGCTTGTTTTATCTGCGGCCAATTAGCTTGCTGTTCGCCGGCGACGGCAGCCGCTCAGTTCCCCAGTAACCCTAGAACAAGGCATGAGCCAATGCTTGCTGTGATGGGGGTCTGGATTACACACCTCCCCCTGACCACGTGTCTGTACCCACTGCACAACCATGGAATTAAACACCATTACAGGAAAATGCTGCTTGCTGTGTAGTCCCAAAGATATGTAAAAAAAAACAAAAAAACTTTCTTTCATTTAACTGACATTCTGAAATTTAACTGACATTACTCTGTGCCACCTACTGCCCATGGTGGGTTAATAATAATAATCACAACTTTATTGATCCCCGTGGGGAAATTCCTTTTTTGGGGAAATTCTTTTTTACACCTCCCTCAACTTGCTCTTTGTAGAGCAAGCTGTCCGCGAAGGGCAGCCACCTGTTGGGGCGCCCAGGGAGCTGGGGGTTAAGCTGGGGGTTATTACATTAAAGTAAAGCAGTGTTTAGGGGAAAGCAGTACCCCAGGCTAATTCATCTGCTTTTTCCCCAGCAGCTCAGAAGGGGCCAGATGGAACAGTCATTCCCAATAACTACTGTGACTTCTGCCTGGGCGACTCTGGATCAAACAGGAAGACGGGTCGGGCTGAGAACCTGGTGTCCTGCTCAGACTGTGGCCGCTCCGGTGAGTCCCCTGCATGCACACACGCAAGCTCCATCCATCACACCCTAAAAGTTGGTCGCTTCCTACACCTGCTCACCCACCTCCCTCATTCTTCCCAGCACCAACCCCCCCCCCCCCCCCCAGCTTGCCAAATCCCCACCACTTCTACAGTATTACTGCTCTTCCTTGTTTGGGCAGTGGGTTGGGGCTCGTCTTCTACCAGAACCTGTGGTCTGTGTGGTTTTTGGCTTTTTCCACAAAGCCAAAAGCGTCGCTAGTAATGGGAACAGCGACTCAAATCAAGCAGCCTTTTCATGGTGCATGAAGTGGCGTATTATCTCAGGAAACCGTTAAGCTGCTGCCAGCTGGCTGTGATAAAGACTCTGGGGGTACGGAGCCTGATACCCCTCTGTCCTGATTACCGCAAGCTCCTCATGTCGGGAGGAGGCCAGTCAAACGAAACACGCTCCAACACTCGCTGGTGGTCCACATTTAAGCCCGGTCCTCTGCTAGCAGCATCTCTAGATCCCTTTTGTAGAACGTGGTATCCTTCGAGGAAGTAAAGCGGCCCAACCTCCAAGAAGATCACACGCAGGATGCGACATATTGAGCTCTGACGGCACTAGTGATAATTAAACACCTATTTAACCATAAGGGGACTTGTCCTGCACCCCAGTGTGCGTGTGACAATCCTGAAGTCCCCTGGCAGCACCCTCTCTCTGCGACTTGAAGGATTCCACCGCCTTGCCACATGCTTCCTTGAGAGCAGCTCGGCCGAATCCTTGAATAAGTTTACATCTGCGATTAGCTTCGCATCTGAAGCCAAGATTAATCCTGACTGAAATCCCTCACTGCACCGTTTCTTTGATGTGGCAGAAGTTTGAATAAAGAGCATAGGAATCACAAAAGTGCCCCTGTAAACCTCTAATGCCCCTAGTATCCCACACCGTGGGTTTCACAGTGCCGTTATTGTGACATTGTAAGAGAACATAACATGCATTTCTGAATCTTTAGCTGAGCTGATCCAGGGACCATGTCACTTCTGCAGACTATGCACGTTCTTTCATCGCCTGCTTCTTTTCACCCTCCATGAGACCCTGTGCTCCGACCCATATCCCTCCATCCTATGAGTTGTGTCCACACTACCAGCATCATCCAGTGCCTCTCTTCAGTAGGCACCTGGCACCAGAGCGGGGATCCATAACTAGCTCAGGCCGTTCTGTGCTTCCTATGCATTTGAGTCCCGTGCCCAGCACTGATTGGCAGTCAGTGTTTGATGGGAGGAGCTGGGCCAAGAATACCGGGGGAGGGTTCATCACAGCCCAGTCTCTGTCATTTCACTGTATTTATCCTGTTCTATGTCAATCTGCTCTTCTGAATCTGTATGAGTGTTTCATCAAGAAAATAACCCCCCCCCCCACTTGCTGGCACTTTCATGGGAACTAAGGATACTATTATCAGGAAGATTACATTCTTTTTTCTAATTTGAGATTGCTCTTTTGCACAGATAAAATGTTTTGCCTCAGGCAAAGCTAATAAATACGCTAATAAAATGTATTCACAAAGAACAAAATTGCAGAGCCTTAAGCCAGAACCCAGGCTTTGCCAAAGCTCATATGATTTTTGCTGTCCAAATAAGCACTTTCCCTGGGGTTAATTGTTCACAGGTCAGCCTGAGGTCCCTTTAAAAGCTATCCCAATTGCTTATATCCTATGGCCAGTAAGAGGAGCCACATACATGGCAATCCTTTTGGGCAGACCTGCTTATTTACCATGGCATCTCCTACTGTCCAGGGCACCCACAACATGCTGTAAACTAGCGATTACTGCTAACTCACTGCCATCAGAGTGCAGCCTGATTTGTGCAGTCTAATGGACTTGAGTGTTCACACCCACGCTATTGTGTGATTTTTCTGCAAGCACAGCTGAGGTACCATAGGAGATTTCCTCGTCGTGGGCCTGTGGGGATGTCACGGGGACCTGTGATCGGTCACCCCCTTCTAGGTCATCTTCCCTGAATGTGGGTTAGCATTTATAGTTTCTGCCCAAAACATTTATCCTCGTGAAAAGCAGTTGCTGAGAGTGCATGCTCATCTGCCTGTGGACGTTCATATGCATCTTTTTGTTTTAATTTCCTTCCTCACCCCAGATTTTTTCCTATCTGTTCTGAAAAAAAAATGACAATCAACTTGGTGACTCGGTACATAGTGTCAGAACTTTCAAGTAAAAGCTTTTCAATTTAAACATGTAACTTCAGCTTGTCTGAGTTAGTACCTAAACACCTGGAACTGTGAATTTAAATGGCAACATAAATATCCGGTGTTTTGAAAGGTGATCTTTGGCTCGCGGGAACACTCTGAGCAGTCAGACTGGTTGTCATGGTGCCCAAGTCGGGGATAAATGGGGTGAAGCTGGAGACATGTGTGTGTCCGTGGGGTGGATTAATGCAGTGCACCGCTGCAGGCCAAATATAGATGTGCTGGTGTCTGCATCAGTGAGTCGATGAAGGCAAGCTGTTGTTTTCAATTTTCACCTTTGACCTTTGGCCAGCGCTCAGCTCAGGCTTCTCCTGCAGGGACGCGGTCTCACGACACAGTTTTAGCGTCTCTGCTGGTTTAGTGACGTGCAGACTGTTGTTTACAGGGTGACCTCCTTTCTAACCTCAGATCAGGTTGAGTGTTGGCAGACTTTAAATGGGGTCAGTGTGAAATTTGATAGATAGAATAGAAAGTTCTTTATTGTTGCTCTGTTGGGTTGGAGGCTGGGGTCCAGTTAGTGCTCCCCTTCTCATCATGTCACATTAGCTCTATCACATCTTCCACACTAACTAAATTCCATCATCTACCATCATCCAGACACTCATCTTTCATCTGATGTGTGTTTCAGTTGAGCGCTTGAGAAACCTGGGAAATAGTGAGCCTTACTGATGCAGCTGCAGATGGCGCTTTCTGTTTCTGTCTGTTTTTATTCGCATCTGCTAACTCTCATTTCCCCCGTGAGGGATTTCACGGTTTTTACGTTTCAAGAACGGCGGTCTCTTGCCTTTAACGGACTGGTCCTGATATCAATCACAAAATTGTTACTCCATTAACGACTGTCTGGTGGCAGGCACCGACCCAATGTTTAAGGAGAGAATTCTGGAAGATTTCACAGCGGGCCATTGTCTGACAGCCGCCTCTTCCATATAAGGAGCAGACGCGCTGTGCTTGACAGTCGCCGACAGTTACCGAGCAGCCAGGGCTAATCGTTTATAGAACTCGCTAATGTCAAATCACAGCGAGATCTAAAGCGCTCCCTTAAGATTTTGGTATGACGCACAGTAGCCACTACTCCAGAGATTCTCCTTATCTGCGAATCAGGAAGTAGATGTGTCATGTGACACTGGTCTACCTTTCCACCCCACCCTCCCTCCCCAATCCTTACCTCTCTTGCTTTCTGCTACCGCCACTCAAGACCCAGGCTGCTGAAGGCCCAGTAGGCCTGCTGCCATCTTTTGCTTTGTGGTTGTTGCGGTGTATTGCCATGCCCCCCGTGCTGATATCTCCATCATGCATGTCAGCTGGACGCCTCGGAGGGCGGGACCAGAGGAAGACGGGCGGGGCCGAGGAGTTGTTTGGCGCCACATCGGAAAGCGACGCGTCCACATTTCACGGCTTCGAGGACGAGGAGATTGACGAGCCTTTGTCCAACGGCAGTGTGTCGCCCCCCCGATGCAGATAGAAAAAGCTTTTAAATGAATAACGACAAAAGTTTAAAAACCTGACTCTGACTAGTCTGCTGCTTTTTAATAGTTTTTTTTTCTTTTTTTTTTTTTTTTTTGCAGAAAGCACAATTGATTATTCCTGAGGATAAGCAAGCGTTCGGTTTATTTTTAATTTTATAGTCCATTTTATCGATGAATTAGGAGTATGTTTTTGTTTTGCCGGATGTCTGACAGCAGCAAGCACAGGACAGCATGCTGTTGACTGATGTCTGTTGGTGACAGGAGATTTTTATTGGCATTTTTCATTTTTATTCCCTCCTAGAGGATAAATGCAAATATAATATAAGATGAGGATAATAAAAAAACTCTGGAACATGTGGATTTAATTGTACAGTATGGAATAGAGCAGATTTGCAAGCAGAGTTCTGCTTTAAGAATAATAATTCATAAAAGACTGAAGGAAAGCATGAAGATTTTGAAGGTGAACAGTCTATAGCAGGAGAAGGATGAGATGAAGCAGCAGGCTAAGCCTCACAGCCTGGGGGGGCGAGAATGGAGGTGGCTAAGTGGATCCATGTGTGGGAAGAGCATCCAAGACCCCATGGATCGGTCCAGTTGCAGACACAGAGAAGTGGCAGGTAAGAGACGAATGATACCCCCTCCCCCCCCAAATCTTCTAACCCCAGCCCAGAGTCCCCTAGACTCCATGAAAAAACGTCCCGGTTCCCAGGTCTCCCGTTTGATTAATGGGAGCCGATAATTCCTTGTCACCGTCACCATGCGAACCGAGTTCCATGACTTCCTGTCTCTTAGCCACAGGATCGATAAAAAACGACAGACTCAAAGGACCAGAATTATATGAGTTTCTCTCCTCCTATTAAGTTTAACAAGAACCACTATCAATCATGAGTATAGATGTTTGGTGTCACTTAATTTAATTTGGGCTGATTATGTAATGGAGGTGAAAGGAAATGGCCTCATTCCCATGTCTCAAATGGGTGAAGTGTCCGGCCAATGAGCTGGACCCAGAAGACGTGAGAACGACTCACTGCCTGACCCAGCCTGTTTTTACCTGTCTGATTCTTTTTGACACTCTGCCTCCACCCCTCCATCCAGAGTGTGGGACTGATCCTAGTGCAAGGCTCCATGTCCCTCGTCTTCAGTGAAAGACCCAGACTGGCCGTCCAATGTCAAGTGAACCCGTCACCCTGGCTTATACAGTGTACTCTGCTCTGTGGCAAACGTGAAGAGTTGATTGACTCTGCTAAACCTGTAACTCAGAATGCCCTTTCAATGGGAATTATGCAGGAACGGGGCAGGTTAAGGGGATCATGGACACCGTGGAGGTCAGCTGACTGCATATCCTAATAAAAGTATACAATGTTAGGAAGGATAACTTTAATGGTATGAGATTGAAACTAGAAACTGTAAACTGGATGGAGTTAAATAGCAAAACGGTTGAAGAGGCATGGGAATTTTTTAAAAGCACATTGTTACAAGTGCAGGTTGACTTCATTCCTGTTTCCAGCAAAACTAAATCTAGGAAACTTCAACCAAGGTGGTTTACTAAGGAAATTAAGAATAAAGTCAGGAGGAAAAGGGCTGTCTTCCACAAATGGGAAATAACTAATGATTTCAAAATAAAGCAGGAGTATCTAAGTCTACAGGTAGAGTTAAAAAATAACATTAGACTCTTAAGAGGAATGTAGAAAGAAAAATTGCATTGGAGGTTAAGAATGACAATAAAAGTTTCTTCGAATATTTGAACTCCAAAAGAGCTCTAAAAGCTGAAATCACTAATTTGCAGGACAGTAAGGGCCTTAAAATTGAAAATGAAATTGATATAGTAAATGAGTTTAATGGTTATTTTACACGGGTGTTCACAGTAGAGAACATGAGTAACTTACCACCATTTAGTACGAATACAGCGTCGTCTATGACCAATATATGTTTAACTGAGGCCGATGTGGTACTAAGCCTAGCTAAACTCAACATAAATAAATCGCAGGGCCCTGATGGCATTTTACCTATAGTTTTAAAAGAGATGAGGGATATTATTAGCCAACCTTTAACTCTAATATTCCAAAAACTGCGGGTGCGGTACCTTCAGATTGGAAGCATGCTAATATAACACCCATATTCAAAAAAGGGGATAGAAGTAATCCAGCAAACTATAGGCAAATCAGTTTAACTAGCATTATATTAGTGACTGGGCTGATACCTGGCAGATGAAATTTAACGTAGATGAATGTAAGGTAATCCATGCTGGGAGCAGAAATATGAAGTACAGATACTTTATGGGTTTCACTGAAATAAAGGTAGTTGATTATGAGAAAGATCTCGGTTGATGCTTCCATGTCCCATTCTCGCCAGTGTGAGGAAGCAATAAAAAAGGCCAATAGGATGGTAATACCACACCTAGAATAGGTCACCATACCTTAAAAAGGACATTGCTGCCTTGGAAAAGGTGCAACGTAGGGCTACAAGAATGATTCCTGGTCTTAGAGGAATGTCTTTTGAGGAGAGGTTAGCTGAGCTGAATCTGTTCAGCCTCAAGCAAAGGAGATTAAGGGGGGACATGATCCAGGTCTACAAGGTTCTAACAGGTCTGGATGCTGTTCAGCCAAATGGCTACTTTAATATTAGTCTAAATACTAGAACTCGTGGCCATAGGTGGAAATTAGCAGGAGAAAATTTTAAACTGAATTTGAGGAAGCACTTCTTTACACAGCGTATAGTTAGAGTATGGAATAGTCTTCCTGCTAGTGTAGCGGAAGCTAAAACCCTGGGTTCCTGGAAATAAGAGCTAGATAAGATTTTAACAACTCTGAGCTATTAGGTAAGTTCTCTCCAAATGAGCTTGATGGGCTGAATGGCCTCCTCTTGTTTGTAAATTTCTTATGTTCTTATGATTAATCAACAATATGACATTTTCTTGCTAATAAAGGTACTCAAATGGTGAACATACTGTTATTTTTCAGCAAGGAATATTGAGTGTATTTTTGAGTGCAGAAACCTTTGACTGGTATGTAGATGAAAACACAAGCAATACAGCAAATGAAAAGATTCCTGGCATTATTAATGGTAATTAAAGAAACAAATCATTACTTTACATTAAAAACAGTAACGGAAAGTATTTATTTGTTTGCATTTTATTTTAGTTAATGTTGGAGGCAATATTTAGTTTGCATTTCTTGTTTTTGTATCTTGTTTCCATTTATGAAAATATGTTCTTGTAATTTTCATTAACGATAATAACCGTGGCCTGAACCGATTGCTGGAGACTGCTGGTTTCTTTTGGAGAGGATAACAAAAATGCAGTCGTTACCCTCAGGCCAGCTTATACACTGACCTTTTCCTCTTATTTTGTTTTTCTCTCTCGGTACCAACGTTACGATGCCTACAATCTACAGAGGGCATTTACGACGTCCCAAAACCTCTGCTGTGGACCATGTCTGCACAGAGCCTTGGTAAGATGTAAAGATAATAGACACTTCCGTACATGACACTCATGTGACTTTCTTCCCACTCCTAGAAAAATTACAAACAGATACAACTGCAAAGTGTATGTTAGCAGCCTACTCAACCTGTTTGGAAGCAGATGTTGTTTCATAAACTCCTAATATATGCAGTTATTACTGCAAAATGTAAACTGCCTTTAGCTATAAACAATGTCAGCCACATGGGAGTTTTACTTACACAAAAAGGTTCTGAGGACAGAATGGAAAAGGATTGGTTCAGAGAGATAACCAGTTAGAGGTGGAACCAAGATATCTAATTGGTTGGACCCTCCTCCTCTACAATCTGATTGGTTATCTTTCATTTTTCATTCTGCCATCAGAACATTTTTGCTTAACTAAAACTCCCATGAGCTAATGGCAGGCACTTTAAAATCCCCACATCCTGGGAAGACTGACCTGTACCTGCTGGATATGGCTTTTGTTGCAGATGACATCTGTGACGAGGAAAGGTCACCACACAACACCTATCTGTACGATCAGGTGGTTGGGGACAGAAGAAGATATTCAGATTCCTGACGGGCAGGAAGGGGACACTGTGGTCAGACAAGCGTGGGGAGGATTGGGGGAATAGCAGATCAGCTCAGACGCTAAATGAGAATAGTCCAGTGTTTTAGTTGTGAGTATCAGAATATAACCTTCAAGATTTTAATTAATGTGTCCAAATAATTATGGCGCTGAATTACAAGGGAATCAGCACCATTTAATACCCCATAAAACCTTTACTGATCTATGTTGATGGTCTGAAATATTAGATATTGGCTGTAATTTCTATTTTTTTTTTGAAAAAACACTACTTTATTTGGGTGTGTTTCTTATGCTGCAGACTTTTTGAGCACTAGGGTTCCAGTTCTCTGGGACATTGCCTCTCCAAAGTGTACAGTGACACATTTAAAATAATTGGATATTAAAAAAATAATTGGATCGGTTTGAAGAATCAAGACCAGAGACGGATGGTTTATTTTTATTACTGTTCCTTCATGAGTGACAAGGCGACAAACGAACAGGAAGCAGAGGAGATGCAGAGGACACAACGGGGGCTGGGGGGCTCTGCTTAGCCCACCTCCCCCCCCCCCCCCCCCGGGAACTTCTCACAGGGCTTCACATCTAAACATTCCTCACTAGCTGGAGGACAGCCTTGTGTAAATTAAATCACCACAGGGAAAACAAATCACACCAAAATAAATGCTGTAAACGTAACCCTTTCAGTAATTGTGAAACTAGGTTTTTATATGGTTCCTGCTACTATAACATACGACAGCTTCATTATTCCTTCAGAAAGAAAACTGTAGTGCACAGGATTTCCTGTAAATAAAACACAAGCATTTCACAGTCAAATCTGCACAGCGTGACACAAACCTGTACAGCGTGTGTGTGACATTTACATACACAGATAAATCAAAACTGAATACAAGCAAGCCAAGGAATCCCTGCTACAGGGATCACATTACATGTGTGTATATTTCAAGTACAATATACCTTTGTCTATAGATTTCATATTGAGGGATGATTTGCTACAATACAGATAATTTACATATGAAAGGTTGTGTTGTCACATTTATTTTGCACGCAAAACCAAGAAAGTTAATAATAATAAAAATCTGAATGATGCCCCCCCCCTGAGGATCTATTGCCCAGCAGCACGTGAAGTCGATCAGTCTCTATATGCGATTTAGCAAACTCCAGTAAAATGGAACGCTTAGCGACAGAAAGTTCCGGTTTCTAGTGGACTGGGCCAACCTGCCTGTGCGGAAGCGTTTTTACAAAGAGACACCTGGGCTGCCTCTCTTTCTGCTGCAGAACACGGTTACATGCTGTAGTGAGGGTCACCATCTTGTACACGGTTACATGCTGTAGTGAGGGTCACCATCTTGTCAGTGTCAAATTAATTTAGGTTACACGTACGGCAATCTCTTCGACGACTAAATACACAAATAAATATATACATATTTTGCTGAGATATTGTGGGGAACGGTGCAGTTCCCGGTGCCGGGATGTGCCCATAAAATGCGCTTCCCCTGGCCACTCAATAGGGGGCACCCTGTGCCTGCTCGCTCAGAAACTCCTCCAGCACGCAAATGATGTCGCAGGCCTCGGGCAGGCCGCTGTGCTCAGCACGCACGTTGTGCAGCAGCACGTCCCCGTTGCCGCAGGCCTGCAGGAATAGGCAGCAGCGGAACAGGGCGTAGTGGCTCATCTCGGCCTGACGGATGAATCTCTTCAGGTTGTTCATGTCCTGGATGGCCTGTGGGTGGCGACAGTGAATCAGGCAGGGGTGTGGAGGGAGGGGGGTATCGAACTCTCAGGTTGTGGGCTCACGTCAAACGTGTAAAATCTCTTTAGATATGTTCACTGCTTAGATATATTCAGCTGAGAGTCTTGCAGGTTGGTTTCCCAGCAGGTGATGCCATCTATTCAAATCAATTATGAATTGTCTCTGAATAATGAATTGAGGTTTCTGACGCCACATGAGATTTTCCTTCCCCGGCACGTGAACCCGCAGCTCTACTTGCCGCACCACTCTACCCAGTAAGGCTGCGGGCGGGTGGCCGGCCGACACGCACCTTCAGCTTGAAGTTCTCCAGGATCTGTCGCAGCAGGAAGGGGTTGCTACGCTCCGCCGCATTCAGGAACGCCTGGATCCAGTCGTCGCAGAAGCGGTTGCTGACTGCAGAGGAAATGATTGGCTGGTCAGACGGGCGTTTAGAGACGTGCACCTGCCACGGGGGCAGCGATCGGGGGGGGGGGGTCACCTGCGTTGGTGAAAAGCAGGGGGGTGTGAGAACAGTCTACCAGCAGGTTGGACTGCAGCTCCTCCGGGGCGGCCTTGCAGAGGGAGGCTGTGGTGGCCTCTTCTGGGGCCAGGCCCTGCAGGCTGGCTGCCTTGATGAACCTGCAGTGGGGGGATTGGGGGTTTTAAAGGTACTAAAGCTTTCCTACCCCTATAATTTCACATGGACTCTTAACATATTCATAGGTCTCTGGCGCCCCCTGCTGTCTCATAGTTGTAGACTGATCTTATCTCCAGCTACTGCTAGTCATGGGGCACAACAGGAGCTTTAAAAAATTTGGAACATGAATCCTGTGTGTATGTGCGTTAGTTTTTGTAATTATTACATTGTGGGAACAATATTTCTCCACAAAGTGATAAAACCATGTAACTTTTTACCTTGTGGGGACATTTTTCATTCCTCACAAGTATAACCTCAATTTCATATCTGTGACTGCGATCGAAAACTGTCAAAAGTCTTTTATTTTGTTTGGTCACTTATGGTTAAGGTCGTCATAGCTGGGATTAGGGTCTTCCCCATAGAAACGAATGGACAGTCCTCACAAAGATATGAATAGAAACGTGTGTGTGTGACGCTTCTCTCACCTGGTGATGTCCGCCTTGGTTCTCTCGTCCGCGCCGATGACATCCACGTTTGTGTGACTCAGTGCCTTTAATATTGAGAGACCCAATATTGATGCAGACCTGTTATGCACCACACTGCACCAAGTGGGACGTGTGTGCTGTCGATCACAGGCACAGTGACAGCCTGCCTGGGTTCTCACTTAATATGTGATAAGTGACAGCAGACTACTGTTCCTTTAGCAGATTAACAACAGACGACAGCAAGGCGGGCAACAGGAAATTAATCATGTAAGGTCATAGCATGTGGAGGCCAGTCTGCCGCTTCCTGATTGGCTCTACGCGCTGCATGTGGGCCGACGAGGTCAAAGGTCACTCACGGCATGGAGCAGATGGGCCACGTCCCCCTGCATCAGCTGCACCACCCTGTGAATGTGCATGACAGACTCCTCGTACCAGCGGCTGAGGTAGGGCCTGATCTCCGTCTCCAAATTCTGCAGCTGGGAATTTGACGTGAGATCTGGTGACACGAATCCCTTATGACGGTACAGCTGTACATCTCTGAGACACTGCGTACGCTATCAGTGTAGGGTTACTATCATTTTTTTTAGGGTGTGGGGAATGACATTGTTCACAAGGGTGAGGTGCATGAATCATTAAAAAGGAGACAAGATCTCCATGGTAGACCACTGTGTTTTGACCTTCCGGGACACTGGAGCACCTACCTCAGGGCTCAGGCTGCTTTGTAGCCCTTGCACATACTTGTCCAGCTCTAGTCTGAATGTGCACTCAGTTAAGGTCACAGGAAGTACCAGCAGAACCTCAGTTTACCGTCAACGTTCCGTCTGTGATTTCAATGTACAAACTGCTATAGACCTACTGACCATTGGTACTGTTTTGTGTGTCCAAAGCTGTCACTCCGAGAAAGGATATAAATTAAGGCCCCTCTCGCACCCCCCCAGCAAGCAGACCACGTAGCCGTCGCCGTCCTGCCCCTCGCCTTGCTCCAGGAGGCAGCAGTAACAGCCCACCGCCTCCTCCGGCACACTGAAACCCCCCCCCCCCACAGAAAAAACACCATTTGTACAAAACTCGCTTGCTCAAAACTCAGATAGAACTACTCTATTGCTGTATAAGCGGGACTCTCAAAGATGGCTAGCAAAAATATTCAGAGCTAAAGAGACACTGTATCAGGTGTCACGGCGACAGCGGCGGATATCACCTGAGCTCCACTGTGGCGATGTTGCCCATTCCTCCGAGGAGGGCGCCCTTGCTCAGTCGCCTGGAGATATAGCTGCGTAGCTCAGGCTCAGCTTCTGAAGGCAAACTGGTATCCACAAGAGACAGACTGGGGTGCCCGGAGCCAGCGAATTCAGCAAGTCAAACGGGGCACACATAAATAACAGTCATAATCTCAGAACGTATACTGATAATATATTCCAACATTTTTACTCATGTATTGCACTGTCAGCAAAAGTGTTGAGCCCTGGTACAATTTTGTTCCCCAAGGTACAAACAACATTAATGTCAAAAAGGTACAAAATATTCCTGAGTCCATTTCTGTAACTTAGAAGGTACATTTATGTAATTTATATATACCTAACAATTACCAGTCCCATTATGGTACAACCCCAGTGACAAACGATTGTTTCTGACAGTGTGGAGAACAGGGCAACCACCACCCCATGCCCCCCCGCTAAATAAATGTACACTTATTAGTTTCAATAGTGTGTCCTCGTTCGTCTTCATTATGATAAGACCCTTAGTAAAGACTTAGCCCCCTTTTCATAAATCTCTAATGACGCTCGTGCACAGTATGATTAGTAATCTTTGTCGTAATTCAGCATAATGGACCGACAACTGCGATCATCGATCTCTACCTGCCGTCATCCTGGCTCGCCGTGGACTCTGTCCTTCGGTGGCTCTTGGTCTCGTTCTCCTCTGCCGACTCCGATCTTAACGGCACATTTCACGTAAATTCAATTATATGGGTAATTTGCTAGTAAAATGTTGCCATACTACAGTAACTTTGTATTCAATTCGAACGAAACGCTCGGATAAAAAGAGCAGATTTGAGAGCTACTTTTTAAAAGCTAAATAATCGGCACTGACACAATTGCTGAACAGAAAGTTTACATTTCTAGCTAATAACCAAAGACCGACACCGATAGATGAGTAATATTTTCGTCGCTAGTGACAATAGCACCTCTTTGAATTAATCATTCATAATATTTCTAACTTGTCAATCATGTTTATATTCAGCTTCAATTTATGCAAGTGGTTCCGTTATCGTATAGTAAAATAAAAACTGTCGATACCTTGTGGTTTCATAAAAATAGACAGCATAATAACAGTTTATTTGTTGTGATATTTCTTCATTGTCAAAATCCGTTTCCTTTTCTTCCACGTCGATTGAGTCTTGAAAAGAAGACGTCTGCGAAGTAAACATTGTTTATGTCAGTGAATGAATAATTACTGTATTGTAGTTACTGTTCAGAGACGTTAACTGGCGACGTATGATCATCTGTGTCCGCTGTGGTCCGTCTCCTAAAACATCCGTGTTCAACACATCTTATATTACATTGATTCCTGAAAATTTCAGGAATTTTCAATTCCAGACTTCCAAATGATAGTGCAAGGCGTTCACTAGATCCAGAACAGACTCAGTAGAGTGCACAGCATTTTAATAATAATTATGATAACATTTTCTAGTACTCATAAACAGCGTAGGAAACTCGTCACTAGTTTACCGACGATGTAGGTATTGAACTTGACATATTATTATTTATTATTAATATTCTCAACACACACGTGCTTGTGTATAGTTGTCTTTGAATGCATTTGTCATATGAGAGACATTTAAGAAAGAAGAAAAAAAAAATAAAAAAATCGCCTTTGGTTCTGCACATGCGTGATGCCCTCTTGCACGGAGTGCATTGTGGGTAAGCCCGGCATCCGTTGTGTCATTAGCTTCCAGTTAACTATACGCCATCTTCTGCAGTGGTCGGTTCGTTTTTATATTTATATCTCCCTGTTGCTCCTGTTTTAAAGACCGTTAATTAAAAAGCATGGGACGCAAAAAGAAGAAGCAGATGAAGCCGTGGTGCTGGTATCCTTTGTATAGAAGCTGTGTATATCTCGCATTGCTATACCATATTTAGTAGATACTGTTTGTTAGGCCAGATGGGCGCCTTATGAGGACAGCGAGGTGGCTAAATTGCATAGGTATTTGTTTAGGCGTACTAAAATTTAAAGGGAATTTGGGCTGCTTCTTGTGTACTTATAAATGCAAAGGTTGCAAGCCGTTCAGCAAATTGAGTACACGATTCCTCGCATTGTATGGGATATTGAGCTAGCTGATTAATTGTTTTAACTAGACGTTATAGTATATGCGACGTTAACGCATTTTTTTAAAGAACTGTGGTGCTTTTAGTTTTTGTGTTTAACGTCAACCATTTTGAGTAAGATGTTTATATGAAACAAAAGATGTAATGTGTGTATCACGCAATTTCGTCCTACAGATTACTGGCGCGGTATGTCCGGAGTACTAGGTGCTTTTTAGCAGCGCATCTGACTATATCAGATTATGGTTAAAGCAATCCTCGTAGTCACATGGCGTGTAAGTATACAGTGTGATTTTTATACGCACATATTTTTAACCTTAATTTGGAACAACAAGGTACTGCAACCGGGATTTCGACGATGAGAAGATTCTTATCCAACACCAAAAGGCAAAGCATTTTAAATGTCACATATGCCACAAGAAGCTATACACGGGACCTGGTTTAGCCATCCACTGTATGCAGGTACGGTAACTCCATCTGCTGTGTGGCGTGTTGTTTTTCCCGCCGATATTGTGAGGCTTGTCATGTGTGCTGGTACACAGGTTCATAAGGAAACCATAGATGGGGTCCCTAATGCAATACCGGGGAGGACAGACATCGAACTTGAGATCTATGGAATGGAAGGAATTCCAGAGAAGGATATGGAGGAGCGAAGGCGTGTGCTGGAACAAAAAACTCAAGGTACCTGTGGGCTGATTCCGAATCAGGGGCTGGATGTTTGCTCCCTCCCTCCCTTCCGTCCGTGTTAGAGCTCTCCTTTGAAAGGATGCTGTGCCCTGTTTTGCAGCGGAGAGTCAGAAGAAGAAGCAGAACAACCAGGACGACTCGGACGATTATGAGGACGACGAGCCCGGGCCCTCATTCCAGACGCCTGTCACGCAACCCCAACCCAGCTACATACCCCCAATGACCCAGCCGGGGTTGTCCCCTGTCCACGGCGCCCCAAGCATGCACCACGGGGGCTACTCAGGTACGGCTTCATCTATCGCTTCATTCTTCCTATGTGTGCCTGTAAAAATCGCTAAGTAACCCTCTTGCCCTGCCTTCTGTGCAGCTATGCCCCCCCTGATGCCAGGCGTGCCACCCATGATGCCAGGAATGCCCCCTGTAATGCCAGGCATGCCCCCCGGGTAGGTCTTCTGCTGTGATATACAGAGGCTGGGAAGGGGGTGCCTTTATCCAGCTGGTATATTAAATAATCTGGTCTTTCTGAATCTTAAGAATGATGCCTATGGGTGGCCTGATGCACCCTGGACATGGGATGCCCCCGATGATGCCAGGCATGCCGCCAGGTGAGTCCTGCCTGTTCTCAATCTGCCTGTTTGGTCTCCATGTTTGTAGTTCTCTCTCTCCATGTGGCCTCTTATCCCCGCTCAGGTATGCCGCCTCCCATGGACCACAGGGCAGCAAATCGCCATATGGCCCCCGGGCTGCCTGTCACAGCTCAGGGCATGCTCAGTAGGCCTGCTGGGCCTGTAGCCACGGCAACAACGGCCCCACCTGCTGTCACAAAGCCGCTGTTCCCCAGTGCAGGACAAGTACAGGTATGTAATATGAGCTTGTGCTTCCTGAACGTGCCGTCACACTCGCGTTGCTTGGGGTGCAGGTTGTGTTTGTTTTGTGTGAGAGTGTCTGAACATGTTTGATCGTTTTGTTGTTCAGACAGAGGTGCTGGTTGCACACTTGGCGTCAGGATAGTTTCTTGGCATATGAGTCACGAAGCCTTGGGGGGTGAAATGGATCCCTCGCCTCATTGCGTGTGGTTGGCACGTGCTAAACGCTCGGGCTGCATGAGGGGTCTCACGTTCCAGTTACCGGCTGTCTGTCAGCACCTGCTGAGACGGCATTTCCCTGCACAGTCCAAGTAGGTGGGAAGCTCAGTTTTGCAATCTGAGCAACAGCTCCCCTAGTGGCATAAACCTGTGGTGCCTAAATGTTACCGCTCTTTACCGCCATTCTGTTGTGTAGCAGGTTTTCCCATAGGAAACACTGTGCTGTAAACAGAAGCCGTCATGTGGCTTGTATATCACCTGGTGCATCTGCGTGCCTTTCCCTTGATGATATTACACTGTTATCCTGTAGGGGGTGACACACACAACCTTGTTCAAAATTCGCCCGTACAGAATAGCCCCAGATATACAGATTAGTGTGCATCACTGTGGCAGTGCAAGGGCTCCGTCCTTCTCAGGAGTAGCATTTGGGTGCCTAAAATTCCATTGGATGGCTCATCCTGTGCCCCTCCCCCTTCCCAGGCGCAGCAGGCGGTGACGGCCCCGGTCGGCACAGACTTCAAGCCCCTGGGCACTGGCGCAGTCGCGGCGTCCGCCGACCTGCCGAAAGCCACCTTCCCGGCCTACTCGCAGTCCAGCCCCTCGGCCGCTAATGCTGGTAGCACAGTGTCCAAGCCGCCAGCCACTGTGACAAGTAAGCCTGCCACCCTCACTACCACGAGTGCAACCAGTAAGTTGATCCACCCTGATGAGGATATCTCACTGGTAAGTTTCACACGGCCTTATTCGCCTTACATTTTACCCTTTAACAGTAAGTAATGTACCTGTAATGTCAGTGCCTAGTGAATAATCCTGATGTTTCATTCACTTAATAAACCCCCCCCCCCCCCGCCCCCCCAAATCCCTCCAGTCTTCCAGTATTGCAGTTTGCGATCCTGCTAGTATCTTAGCATGTGTCTGTTTTTGGTTCTGTCCCCGGTAGGAGGAGATGCGGGCCCAGCTGCCTAGGTACCAACGTAACATCCCTAGGCCGGGCCCGGCACACATGGCCGCCCCGCCGATGGGGGGCATGATGCCCCCGCAGCAGCCCGGAATGAGGCCCCCCATCCACGGTGCGCGAACGCCATCCTTCTCTCTGCCCCCTGCTGTTTATGATCAGTGCCAGGCCGGATTGGTGCTATGTGACGTTTTGCCCTCTTTGTTGCAGGTCAGTACGGGGCTCCACCACAAGGACTACCGGGATATATGCCAGGTGGGATGCCCCCATATGGACAGGGCCCCCCCATGGTCCCCCCTTATCAGGGAGGACCACCAAGACCACCTATGGCCATGCGCCCCCCTGTAATGTCTCAGGGAGGGCGATACTGACACCTACGTTTGGAGACCTCAGCTTTTTTCCTTTCCCTCATTCCCAGTCCCTTAGCTTGTTTTTTAACTGCAAGACAGTAACTACTTGTTCATCAGTCTATGTCATCAGGATAGAAACATGGAATCACACAGCAGGTCTTGTTTTGCTTAATGGTTTTTATTTCAACAAGCAGTGTCACAGTTTTTATATATGAATCGCTTCCCCGTGTTTTTTTCCATTTAGTTTTTTTCTCTTTTTTTTTTTTTTTAAAGAGGTAAAGTGTAGTGAATATGGTTCGTGATGTTTCTGAAGGCGTCGGCCGGCCATTATCCAGGTAAACGTGAGCGCGGTTCTCCAGAAACAGCGAGGTCTTGGCAGCAGCTCGTGTGCTGCTGGATTCTGTGTCCACAGCCTGGTGTGGGCTGCTGAACACCGTTCTCCGTGCTGTAACCTTAACACAGGCTCACCTCATTTAGCTTTGCTCGTTACAGGCTTGAAATGGCTTGTGAATTATTTCTAAATGGTTGTAAAAATTTATTGTAATAAAATTTTGTTAATCTTGGGCCTTGTGTTTTTTTTTTCCCCCCAACCTCGCCTCGCATCAGTCGACTGCTTCAGAGGTTCGTACACTCAGGCCGTTTACAGGTTTGCAAAACATGAAGACTTTTTTTTTTTTTACTGAATTTGAATATTTTGCGGCACAGTAATATGTATGAAGTCAACTTTTGTGTTGGAGTTGTTGGATAGTTGCTATCATCAGGTACCTTGGCGTTCTTGCCTGTAGATCATACCAGGTTAAAAGTTTACATACCCACCCATAGAAGGGTTATTTGTACTATTCTCTACATTTTGTGATTATCAAGACATCAAAACTGCCAAATAAGTATATATGGAATTACACACTGACCAATGAAGTATTTAACTAAAAAAATACCCCTGTCTTTAGCTGTCTGATTTTCACGTCAAGTCTTGAAACACCATGTTCTGATCTCTGATACCTCTATTTCTAGAGATTTGTTCCGTGCACCAGTGTGTAATATATTTCTTGACCGTCGGCTGTTTTGTTGCTTTATCCAAGAGGCAAAAAATGTCTAATTTCTGTCGTGATCCTGAACACATGAAGTGGCTCACCCTATGGTCAGAAAACCCTTCTAGAAATAAAAAAAAAAATGAATTCCAGGTTTTCTGGTGGTGCGTACAGCTTTGACAGGTATTCTAACAAGCTGGTCTGGTTTCAGTCAGTTTGCGCTAGGTTTTCTGCATGATATGAAGAGAGATGGTACCACCGTAATGCTCTAGACAGCATAGCATTTGCCCCTACCCCTGCGAAATGACACAAAAGCACTTCTACACAAGCTTTCTACAAAGAAAGTTCACGCATCGCTAGTAGTGTAACTGTTTGCATGGTCTTTGTGAAAATTTTACCGTAAAATCTAATTTTATTCACTAAAGAGCTAAGCGCTGTGCTACTCACTGCAGTTACTTCAGCATGTGGGTTTGTTGCTGCCTATCCGACTGTGTCGAATATGGGGGTTAGAGTTTGGAAGCTATATGCATCTGTATGTGTGAGGTTCTGCAAGCTGTCTGTGGTTTCCCAGTAGTCCGGTTTCTTCTTGCAGCCCAGATACAATCTGCAGTACAGATTGGTATCTCAAATGTTCATGTAGTGTAATTCCTTTGCTGGTGTGAAGCGCATTTTCGAGGCACCTGCTCCTTAACCCCCATCTCCAAGGGCCCCACATGTTAGCTGACCCTCTACTGTGACCCCCAAGCTATAGAGAGCAAAATGGGGCAGGTGAAGAGGAAGATTCCAATGTAGCTGTACTTCTCTGTACTTTCTCACCACATCCATAAACCTCCTCTTAGACCATCTTCTTTTCCTCTTGCCTGGCAGCTCTATCCTCAGCATCCTTCGTCCCACAAAACCAGCATCTCTCCTCTATGTCCAAACCAACACAATCTCGCCCGTGTCTGACTCCAAACCATCTAACCCGAGCTGTCTCTCTAACATCCTCATCACTCACAACGCAAATTTTAACATCTTTAACTCTTTTCATCAATACCACCGTCTCCAACCCACACAACATAGCTGGTCTCACTACAGTCTTGTAAACCTTCCCTTTCACGCTTCTGATACCCGTCTGTCATAAATCACTCCTGCCGCTCTTCTCCATCCACACTCCCCGATACTCTGTTGATCCTAATTATTTAAACCCCCTCACCTTCGCCAGTTCTAAACTCAAATAGCCTAATTGTCGGTGTTTGTTACAGAACACCAAATGTAGCTGCTGAGGAAAGCAGATTGTTATACAGTGATATTAGGATTATGAGCAATAAAAATGATGTGGTAGTTATGGGT
>JAABNX020000052.1:1447796-1484865 GCA_015163995.2 Mormyrus lacerda | reverse complement strand
GGGATAGAAGTAATCCAGCAAACTATAGGCCAATCAGTTTAACTAGCATTACTGGAAAAATAATGGAAGCTATAATCAAAGTGAAAATAATCTGCATGCAAATAACATTCTGAGGGATAGCCAACATGGATTTAGGGGAGGTAGATCCTGTTTAACAAATCTAGTTGAGTTCTTTGAGGAAGCCACAAGTGAAATTGATCACAAAAAGGCCTACGATGATCTACTTAGATTTCCTGAAGGCCTTTGATGTTGTCCCCACAAATAACTCTTGCTTAAGGTCAAAGCTGCAGGGATTCTAGGAACTGTCGCTGCTTGGATTGAAAACTGGTTAACTGACAGGAAGCAGTGAATAGTTATTAGAGGCATAATGTCACAGTGGGCCTGCGTTCATAGTGAGGTACCATAGGGTTCAATTTTAGGACCACTATTGTTCCTAATTTACATTAATATTGACACCAATACATACAGTAAACTGGTTAAATTTACAGACGAGACCAAGGTGGGTGGTATAGCAGATACTGATCTAGCAGCAGAGAGGTTACAACGGGATCTGGATTTAATTAGCAACTGGCAGATTAATTAGCTGATACTTGGCAGATGAAGTTTAATGTAGATAAATGTAAGGTAATCCATGCAGGGAACATAAATATAAAGTACAGATATTTTATGGGTTCCACTGAAATAAAGGTAGCTAATTACGAGAAAGACCTTGGTATGTATGTTGATGTTTCCATGTCCCATTCTCACCAGTGTGGGGAAACAATAAAAAAGCCAATAGAATGTTGGGTTATATTTCTAGGTGTGTGGAGTTTAAGTCAAAGGAGGTGATGTTAAGATTATACAATTTCTTGGACCCTACCTAGAATATTGTGTGCAGGTTTGGTCACTATACCTTAACAAGGACATTGCTGCCTTAGAAAGGGTTCAATGTAGGGCTACAAAAATGATTCCTGGTCTTAGAGGAATGTCTTATGAGGAGAGGTTAGCTGAGCTGAACCTGTTTATTCTCGAGCAAAGGAGGCACAAGTGGGGACATGATCCGGGTCTATAAGATTCTAACAGGTCTGTATGCTGATCAGCCAAATGGCCATTTCAATATTAGTTTAAATAGTAGAACTCGTGGCCATAAGTGGAAATTAGTAGGGAGAACATTTTAAAACAAATTTGAGGAAGCACTTCTTTACACAGCGTGTAGTCAGAGTGTGGAATCGTCTCCCTGATAGTGTAGCGGAACCTAAAACCCTGGGTTCCTGTTTATGTTCTTATGTACTCAACTGGTTGGTTGGAACGAAATTTTGGTCTGGATTTTTACTTTCTGGACCCGAGTTATCCACCTCCGGAAACTCCAGAAGTAGCAAAATGTGCATGACAAATTGTGTTTCTTTAGGGTAAAAAGTACTGCTGCAGCTCCAAGCAGGAAGTGGAGGTTCCCATCTATGAGGACATGATGGCGATTCAAAAGCAGAGCGTCTGCCGTGCTTCAAAAAGCCACAGAACCCAAGAGGCCGGAAGACATCCCCCTGTTTAAGCCGGATTTGCCTTGTTGATTTGTAGTTATCTAATTATGTTCATTTAGTTCATTCATCTATAGCTTTCATATTTCTTATTTTTATATTTCTTTCTGTCCTTGCTACTCGCTCATCATGTTCTTTGCCTCATACAACTTACTGTCACCCCAGCTCCAGGAGTCTGTATGAAGACCATATATAAAGGGCCTGATTCCCACGGGGGGGGAAGAGACAAACACAGGCAGACACTGAACCGGCGATGAAAAACATATTTCTGTAACATATTCATTGTCTTAATAAACTGGTTAAGTATAAGGAACCTGCCTCATCATTCATCTAAAAGAACCTGAGGTTTCACTAAAGAAATCTATCAAGCCAGACTGGCATCCTAGTGCTTATGTGGCCAAACCTCCGCTGCTTCATCTCCAAGGACATGGATGCATAAGCCATATAACAGCTATGTGGCTGGATCAGGCTCCTCAGTCTCTTTAGGGAGGTGGCTTTAATGTACAGGAAACTGCTGACTGGTTGAGTGACTGCTTCCTTGTCGAGGGTCACAGAGGTCAGATTCCCCTCAGACAGACAGCAGGCTGTGTGTTAGCAGTTAGCATGCTAATCGACTAGGTCATTTGCATCTGCGTCCAGAAACATACTGCAGCCATTTTTATTAGAAGCTAGCAAGTTTTTTTTCCTTACTACCTAGTTTGTTTTGTTACTGATTTTCATCTATTTCTGTGTCTTTTCAGTCTTTCACTGATGGTGCAATGAACTACAGGCTACAGTAACATCATCCGAACTCTAGTCGGCTCCGCCTTTCCAGTGCTTTGCAGCCAACGTCAAATGTGAAACTGGCGAAAAGAAAATCTGGGTGTCGACAAAAACGAACTTGGAAAACAAAAACAAAAAAACAGCTAATTTATTAATCGTTTGAGAGAAGTTCCACAGTTCATTAATCTCTTTGCTGCATGTTGACATGAACCACACCACTGTAGGTAATATGAAGAAAAACACTATTTTGATACAGTCAAAGTAAAAATTTAAAGGTGACCCTCCCCATTTCCCACAGAAAGCAGAGATATGACACTTTGATCACATGTGATATAACAAACAGCCTCGGCACCATGTGGACGGAGACTCATTGGTTTTGGAAAATACAGCATGGAAACCTAACATAGAGGCCAACGAGAGAAACTACACGGAGTGGAGAGCCGGGATAACATGCCGTTAGCATCTAGAAAGGCCCCGCCTCTCGACTCCTAACCGCTGTGCATAGATCGTGAGCTGTTTAACGTGACAAACCACAGTTTTTTTTTTCTCTTTTTTTGAAGTGCATCCCAAAAAGACAATTCTTTGTCATTGAATACCTGCCACACGCGGAAGAATGACAAAGGCAAGAAATATTAATGCACAAACTCCCAGTTTGACAGGAAGTACCTCATGATAAATTTAAAATGTACAGCCACCAAGTTTTCGCCAACTAGTGATTTAAAAATTTAAAGCAGTTCTGTTACATAGATTTTATACAAAAGCAGTCAACATCACTTTTTAAATCCAATATTTGGTAAACGTAACTCAATTTAGAAGTCTTTTATTCAGTTTCATTACCTATTTTTTTAATTTTGATATTTTTGAAATTATAAAAATTAATGGTGTGGAGTTTGTACTCTGGAACTTTTTCCTGAGACGTCCACTATTTTCCTCTGTGCAAGCAATGCGGAACTCCCCCCCCCAAAAAAAAATACAAATGTACAGCTCAGAGAGGCTATTAAATAAAGATGATTAACAGTAACACTGACATATGACATGAGTCATTCCCAGAGTTCTGAAATTAGCACAATAACCTTCTTGTATAGTGTTTTTATTTGATGGAAGAGAACTTGTTTATTTTTCAACCGTTCCCGTCATAAAATCTCTTTCCTTGGATGTTAGAAATACCAAACGTTTGTAAACAACAGGTGGCCTTTGCAAAGATACGTTGAACGAACAAACAAAACACTAAGGTAGGCACCACTGAATGGAGTTTCATTACAAGTCTTCTTGTCACGTGTCATCAGACATGGAGAGCTGAAGTCCATCTAGTCTATTGCCACTTTTCACCAAAGTCCCACTTTTTTGTGTTTTCTTTTTATAAAATGCATTCATCAGTCGTGACCTTTTCTGGAATTATTCTGCCAGGAAAGCCACAGGAAGGTAGAAGGTAAAACATCTGGCAGATTCTGCGAGAACGTCGCTGTCCTCGAGTAAACAGAGACGAGCAAAAATCGCAGCTAAACCCCTCCCCCTCACCACCACCCACCTCGAGTGACGTGTGTCGTTTGGGACGGGGAGCCGATTGAGGGGAAGCACAGATTGAGTGCGGAGCCGGGCTCGCGGATCAACGGTAAGGTCCGTCACACGAACACAGCATCCACAGTCAATTCTCGCACACGCAAAAATGTGTGAACACTCACGTGACGTCAGTGTTATTCAGCATTTTTTCCCCAAAGATTTGTTAGTCTATTACTGTTTTTTTTTTATTTTTTTTTTAATTTTTATAAAAACCTGGAAGATTATGAATGAGAGAAAAAACTGTTAGAAAAACTTCACATTACAGTAATGTTGCTTTGTTAGATTCAAGTATGTTTATCAGTTTTTCTGTTGATATGCGTCTTCTTTTAATATGCGCGTAATGGGAAAAACCATTTTTGAGGCCCGTGCCCAACACGGGGGCAGGAGGGGGGCAACCTCGGGAGATGGTCCTGCAAAACAAACGTTTGAGAAGGGCAACAGTGATTTCGGCGTTTGTGTTGCGTGAAACCCAAGCTCCAGAATGCAGGCTCTGAACCTCGCTTCGTGAAAATAGAGTCAGTGCTGTGTTGATATCATTCCCTAAAGATCCCCCACCCAAGACAACACCCTACTACATTTCCTGGAGCCCTACAAACGTTCTGTGATGGGTGGGGCGTTACGGGTATGACATACTTTACAAAAAAAAAACAAGGACAGTCACTAACTGCCTTCACCACTTTTGATATCAGTAAATCCAAAGTCACAGAAGGAAACACACAAGTGAGGTAGCAACGGCTGGGATTCTTTCTCCGGTTACCAGTAAGCGTGCAAGCCGCCGAGATGTTCAGTCAAACGGTCATGCACTTTTGAAACCCTGCTTAACCACACCGGGGGGAGCCATAGGAAACAAAGAAAAAACAGGAAACCAGCATCACTGCTTTTCAAGAGATAAAGTTCGTTATTGGCGCTGCCCTGCCATCGAGACGGGGCAGGTGATGTGGGGGTGCACTTCCCCAGAAGCGGCGTCGCTCCTGAGGTGGAGGG
Organism: Mormyrus lacerda; assembly: GCA_015163995.2. NCBI lineage: Eukaryota > Metazoa > Chordata > Actinopteri > Osteoglossiformes > Mormyridae > Mormyrus > Mormyrus lacerda. The sequence goes on along the minus strand of JAABNX020000052.1, from coordinate 1,480,045 downwards.
ACATGCTGATGACAGTTTGGCTTGTGGTCCCGTCCGAGGCGGGGCTGACCTTCAACAGGGGTCAGACAGGTGCTCGTCGTACATATATCTTTACCATTGCATAGAGCAGCGCTTCTCTACCTCCGGCCGGTCCACGTTTTTGCTCCCTCCCAGGTTCCTTACCAGACAGCAAAAACATGGACTGTCCGAGGGTCACTGGAGAAACACTGGCATAGAGACAGTGACATGCTGGACTCTCCTCTTTAAAAGTCTCTAAAACAGCACAGAACAGGATCAAATTAAACCAGCTTTAGGGGGGGGCATAGGTTGTAAGAAATCCAGTGACCAAAAACACTGGAAAAATAAAGTCAACCATGACTGACACATTTCACCGTGACTCTTTGTCACGTACATCCAAGTCCCCCACTAGTGCCATCTATCTGCTCCCAGAAAAGTGAGCGAGACTGAGAGGCAGAATGCCAAAAAGCGCTTCATGGGAACCTCCTCTGCTGGGGCTTTGCTCTGGGGTAAGTGCTATGATGTAATTACAGGGGTAAGAATTACCTCGTATTTATCGAAAACCAGAAATGGCCGAAGGCGTTGCAGGGTCGTGGAGAAGCCTGCAGAGTCTGTATTAACACGAATCTTCGGATCTTCCTTCGAGGATATCGATGAAGACTCTGGAATATATTGCACATGAACTGAAGATGACATTTCTTGAGGAATATGGCAGCATGTGAGCTGATGGCAAAGTAACGGCCAGCAGCAGTGTGTCCTACAGCAAGGTGCTGGCACTGGAGTGGGAGCATCAACGGACCCTCAGCCAAACCGACGGCATCTGGAGAATATTCTTATGGGAGCGACATATGCAAAATCGAATAAACATTCAAGACAGACGCCAGTGTCAGTACTCGAAAGTCATGGACACAAAGACCTCCGGGCCTGCGGGGGGCGATGTTGTCCTTTGGGTTCCATACAACGATTGTTGCCTCAGACGAAACTGTGCGATTTCTCCAAGTCTCTCAAGTCTCAAGTCAATATAAAATCGTATGAAAGACCAAAAGCGTGAGATCATTTAAGGCCAATACTGCGGCACAGAAATAAACAGTAGAACAGGCTGAGTGTTTTGGAACAATTTCTACTGTTTCCTGCTGTGTGGGGGAAGGAGGTCAAAGGTTGGTTTTCAACAGCAGTTCAGATCAGTTCTTCAAACGAAAAAAAAAACATAAGAGACCATAAACTACCAAAAGGTCAGGCTGATCAGGGAAAGCCAAGAGGAAAATCACAGGCCTCAGTGAGGTCACATCACATCCTCTGATGATGTCATGGAAGGAATGGCCAGTTGTGCAACAGACTGCTGACCAATCAGAGGGATACTGCTCACCAATCAGAGGAGGATGGCCCGGTGATCCAGCTAATAGCCGACAATCTTCCTCTGAAGCTGACTTGATCTGATTTGTCCGCTGCCCATGCGGACTCTTACAAGGACTCTCCACTCAGCAGGTCACCAGGAAGCAGCGTACTGATTGGAGCAGGGCTGCCGATAAGCCCGCCATCCTCTCGCCTGGGGCTTCCCCATAGGCTGGAATACTGGGAAGGAGCCCCACCCCACAGAAGGTCTGTGCCAGATCCGGCACTTCCGCTGTCAGAAGCCTCGACCCGGCCGTCATTCCATTGGCCCGTGCCGTGCGATGGCCCTGCCCCCGCCAGCCCTAGCCGCCCCTGATTGGATGCTGGGGGTGTGAGCGAGCGGCCTTGTGCAAAGAAGCGATTCACGTCCTCCTCACCGGCAAATTCGGCCAGGATGGTGGTGTTCCCTAGAACGCACCTGCATTAGCAGACAAAGAGGAGAGAATTTGTTTAATTGAACAGCTCTGTGAAAAGGGATAATCCTTACACATACGACCAGATAAACCACACACACGAAAAAAATGATATGCAGGTATCTTCATTATCATTAATGAATAATGTAACTGAATTGAAATGAATGTTTTGTGCTGAAGTGCTTTGTGCTCAAAAACGGCTTTTAATGGAAGCTCCCTGTTCTCTTAGTGTGTTTAACATCCTCCGTGAAAGTTTTCTCCAAATATAACACTATCATTGGCCCAATAGCAGGACAGGAAGATGGGGATGGGGGTGGCTTACATGTGCAGGGACTTCTGGGCCTTGGCGGCCTCCTCGGAGGAGCTGTAGCGCACGACGGCGCTGCCCTGACTCAGGCTGAGGTGGAAAGTCAGCAGAGGCCCGTGCTGCAGGCAGAGCGTGCGCAGGGTCGAGCCATCAATCTACGTAGCAGACGGGAGACAGCCCACCGGGGGGAGAGACGGTGAGACCGAGCACTCGCTGAGCTGCCATCTTATTATCCTCCTCACTGGAAGCGGGCTGGGGAGGGAGGGTAGCGTACCTGGGGGGTCAGGTTCCTCAGCACCAGCCAGCTGCTTGTCCTGGACGAGCTGTCTGAACCCCAGCTGCTACCTGCTGAGGGAGGGAACACAGATCTGCTCAGAGCGGCCCGCCACACTCGCTGATGCCCCTCCCCACCTGCCAACAGCAGCCCTTCGTTCACCATCAGCCCCCTCCCTCGCCGACAGCCCCCACCACTGGCCCCCCACCCAGATCTGGTAAGCCACAGGAGTTTCAATCAGTCTCTCCAGGCACGCATTTGACCATACCTACAGGGCGTGGCCCCCCCTTGGTGAATCTAACACCACCACCCCTCCACCCAGACTACCCTGGAGGTGCTGAGCAAACAAAGGTGTGCACAGCAGCCATGCCAGCCCGAACACACCACAGAGTCACATTTCAGCACTGTATGTGTATGTGCTGCACTAATACTACACTGCAGTGTCAATGCATTTCTCTCACTTAGGCATGTGCTTGTGCTGCACTGGGAGCCCCAGGGTTAAATCATAACTAAGACAGAATCAGGACTTCTCAGCCATACACTACGGGCTGTTTAGTGGATATTGACTAAGGTGTTCATTGAAACTGCACACTGCATGCTGCACTGCATGCCCTATGCTGTACTCACATATTCATACAACTTAACCTGATTAAGGATTTCACCTGAAGTATTTCTCTATAACATGCTTTTCCTTAACTAGCTGTAACTTACGGGTTGTTGCTTTAAGCCCCCACTTATCATGGCTGCTGAATGGAAGATGTCCTCTTGGGGGCGTACCTGAGTAGGAGGTGGTGCTCCATCCCACCGGCAGACCCAGACCGCTGCCCCCCCATGCAGAGGAGGGCTTGGCATTAGACAGGCCTGGAGGGGGGCGCGGGGGAGCTGTTGTGTTCCTGGGCCCCTGCAGCCCCTTCCACAGCTCGTGGGACAGCGAGGCCTTAGGCGGCCCAGTGGACCAGCTGGGCTTTTCTGACATTTTCCCTGGGGGGGAGCAGCAGGTTAAGGGGACTTCTCTAGGAGACATAAAAGCACCTGCAGGTCTACTGATAAGGGGAGGGGGGTGAAGGAAGTTTAAACTATATGTTTCAATCTGCCTTTGAATTAACTAGGTATCCGTCTTACATAATTCAGTTTAGCTTTGAGTAATTTTACTTCTAGGGATAGACTGAAAGTTGCAGAGCAGTTTTTTGTGTTTGAATTTGAGAGAATGCTGCAAGAATATAAAGTATACATAATGTACTAACGTCCTTAAAATGGATAAAACATGTTACAAGTATTACTGATCATTAAGGATAACCCTGATGCAGAGTAAGACATAGTAACAGCCTGTTTAGTGATGGGGACCCCCCCCACACTGGGTGTGGACCCCTCACCCGCACTTGCATCCCTCAGCAGGTATCGATTCACATCGTGGATGCTGGTGTTAATGGTGGGTGCCATGGCGACGCTCCCCGGGGTGGCATCCGGGTCTGTCTCGGGGTCCACGCTCTGCAGCCCTTTCCAGGGCACCCCGGGGCAGAACTCTGGGGGGGGTGGGGTTTGATAGGAGACAGGGCTGTAGCACAGCAACACACAGTGACATCCACACCCACACCCGCTCCCACACCCACACCCACACCCATCACATGCGCTCACATAACGGCACCGCCTACCTGGTGGCCAGTTGACACTGGTCCCATTGGAGATCTTGTCACCGGTGCCCTTGACTTGAGCCCAGCCCTCAGAGGTCACCAGGTTGCTGGTGGGGGACTCAGAGCTGGGGTGCAGGTTGTAGCTGAAGGAGCCGTCCATCGAGGGCTTCCCCTGGGGGGGGCCCAGCTTGGACATAGAGCCTGCAGAAACATGGCTGAGTTGCGGTTATGTGTGCGTATGTAGGCATGTGCTACATTGTCCACGTCTTTAGACTCTCATACCATATTTACTGAAGCCTGGCTCTGAGACACCTTCCCGAGGACTGGGGTGCGTCCACTGGGACAGGCGAGACTGCGGCTGGGAGGGGTCCTTCACGCACAGGCTGTCCGCCTCCATGCCGGTGACATTCATGTTCAGGTTCAGTCCGGCTGAAGGAGACACAGAATTAGGACCCATGGGGGGTGTTTTATGAGCACTGCCACCCATAAGGGAGGAGAATGGGGCAGACTTTCAGGGGCCCAGACATTACGGGGAGCCCATAAGTGTGTGATTCTGGATTATAGTATTTTTCGGGGGCTCGAACAGTAGGGACTGCCCATGAGCATGGGACTGTGGCCCTGTTCACGGGCTCATTAGGGTAACAGCTGGGAGGTAAACAAACCGGTAACCTTTGGTGAAAACCATGGTGACTTACATGGGAGTGTTTTTCCCAGCCTGTCACGGCTCCTGCCCTGGAAGCATACAGGACTTCCTATCTTTCCTCCATCTTATTGGTGATAAGAATAAGTGAGTGCCTCACCAAGAGAGTAGGGGGCGTAGGAACTGGGAGCGGACTGCGGCTCTTTGGTCTGCATGTCGGCGAGGCCCGGAGCCGGGTGGTGGCCTGCAAAGCCATCCAGGGCTGATTTGGGGGCACCGGGGTGGGAGGGAGTCGGTGTCTGCTGCTTCTTCAGCAGGGCCTGGGCCACCTGCCGCTGCTGCTGCTGGATCTGCTGCTGCATGCTGCTGATTGTACGTGCAACCTGGGGAAGAGGTGCGTAGCGTGAGGGGAGGGGAAAAGCAAGAGGGGCGGGGCCTGAAGGGTGCGGTGTGAGAAGATGGACGTGGCGTGTGGGAGTGGGGCAGGGGCAGGCGAGGCAGCTCACCTGTTGCTCCTGCTGCCTGGCCGGGCCGGACGCAGTGCGGTGGGTTTGCAGCATCTGCTGCTGGATCTGCAGACGCTGGTACGTCTGCAGGAGTCACACGCAGGTGAGCAGCTGTGCATATATGCATCTGACAGCTCCATCTAATCTCCTTCATACGGTTTGAATTTTATTAATAGTGTGCTCTCCATCCCCCCTTAAAGGATACGTGGTAACTACATGGTAAAGGCATTAGGCTACTAGGCTGTGATCGCCAAATGAAGCATCATGAACCATTTGCTGTATTTTCTGACACCACTAGATGTTCAAAAAAGGGCACAAAGCAAACCAAGAGCACCATATCAAGCTGGCTCAGAAAATATAGCAAATGGTACATGAGGTTTCACTTCTAGGGATCTGCATTCGCCCATACATGAATACCCCGTGATTTTCTGTTTTTACCAAATATCTACCAGGGCGCCAAAGTGACACCAATTTGGTCACACATGTAACCTAAAATCTGTCGAGTACAAATAATTTTCTTCATTGGTCGCAGTGGTGCTCTTTTTTTTTTTCAGGGTCAGAGTCAATCAGAGGTAGAGAAGGGGTGGGTCTTCGCCACTTTAGAGCAGTGTTTCTGAAACTATGCACGTTTTAAAAAGGTATAATTGTATTAATTGAAAAATTGTTTAAATTTAGCTTGATAGTATAAATCGACACGTTTTATTAGATATTAATACATATTTAACTCAATAGCGATATATTGTATTTATCATAACCGTATATTCAGTTTGGTAGCAACATCTTTGCTTAACCTCCAGGATAATAATTATTGCCTTGATTAATCGACATTAGGGATTTTGCTTTACCATCATATGCATTTAACTGCAGTCCTCAGCCTAATTATACTACACACACCTTTTTAAACAAACACTCTTCTTGGTGTACAGTTTCAGAAACACTGGTATAAGAAACGCATCCTGTGTCATGACAAGTCTGTGACCGCCAGAGCAGCGTGTCGGCGCCAGGCAGCAGCAAACCAAAGCTTTTTCTGTATCTGGGAGCCGCACACACTTATGAGTCACGCGAGTTTTTTAAATTTTGTTTGTGCTACGATTCAAATAACGGCAAACATTTACCTGCCCCTTTATTCCTCTTTATAATCATTTACATAACTATCAAAGTGTATGGGGAGTGACAAAAAAAATAGCCATTAAAATGTATTTCTGTGGCGCTAAAGGCAGTGTGAAAAATTTGGGGGCACCTACATTTTGTAGCAGTGCACATAAATGAAAGAGGCTCACCAGAGCAACCAGCGCATAAGGTTAGCTTAGAGCCCTGTTTCTCTGACAATGAGGTGACCAATAACCTCCCCCCGCACCAAGAACCCACTGGCCCTCATCTGCAGCCCTGACTGATGACTCACCAGCTGTAGCTGGTATAACTGGTTCAGAAGGCTCGTGTGCTGGGGGTTGGCTGGGGAGCCCAGTAGCCCGGGGTTCAGACCGACGCTCTTGGCCGCTAACTGCAGGAGCTGTGCTTGGACCTGTGGGGATGTGGGCCCAGAGACACATCGGGCACTTTCTAGCCGACGGCCTTGATACATCACTGACACAAAGTCAAATGTCTACAATGTCATTGCAGAAAAATCACTCGTATACAGACAACAGTCCTGACGGAAGTCCTGAGGTTAGCACTTCAGCAAAGCTGTCACTAGCAGCATCAGTACCCAGAAATGTGTCTCGCATGTTGCTCTCTTGGTGGGGACGACTTTGCAAAGACAGTAATGTCATGCTGCTCTCTCTAGAAAATGTTTTTAAGTGAAAACATTGTGCTTGCTTGCTGATTATCACCAGTTTTTGAGCCCGTTCTGTGTGTGGATCATGTATATATTACATTGGGAGGACCACACATGTCCCCACAGTGTGATTAAGAAACCGATATTCGGATATTACGGAGAAACTCAATTTTTATAAAAGTCTGTGACTGCAATCAAAAATTATAATAAGATAATAAAATGCCAAAAGTCTTGTATTTTGTTTGGTTACTTATGATTAAGGTTAGGGCTGGGTAGGGGTTAAGGTTCTCAGATATGAATACAAACGTGTGGGTATGTGTGTGTCCCTGTTGGAATTCGAGGCTGACCTGAGGGGAGAGAAGCTGAGGCACTTGAGCACGGTGACCAGTCTGGGAGGAGCTGAGGGGCGTGGCCAGTGACAGAGGGGGTGGAGCTTGATGCTGCGGATGGGCAGAGCGAGCTAATGCTGCCCCACTGCTGCCAAATACGCCACCCTGCATTTTTGTGTGTGTGTGTGTGTGTGTGTTTGGAGGGGGGGGGTTAGCAAACACGTTAAAGTTGCTCATGATTTATTATCGTTTTTTACTTTTAGAGAACAGACATGGACCATAAGCAGAAATAGTATATTTTAGCAATAATTTTAAAGTTATGATCTACGTTAAGTGCTTCGAATTAACATAATGAATCTGCCCACTCAGCTGCAAATTCAGACTTAATGGGTCAGAGAACAGTGTGACGCACGATAACTGCGTGGTAAATCATAGAGCAAAGTGACCATTGGCAGGTAACTATGACACCCACATTATCTCCGAAAGTAGGACGGTCTGGCGGGGGGTCTTTGGGCAGCAGTGCCGTCCGTCCAGGCTTGGGAACCGGCCCGTTGCTATAATCGGATCCACCCACCAGGCCTCGCTTGTCCAGGGCAGTCTTCTTTTCCAGTAGGACACCTGGGGGAAGAAAGGAAAATGTGTACAAACCAGGTGAAATCCATCCATTTATCGGGGCTTAATATAATAAAAGATAAGAGCTGCACTACATGACCGTAGCTAGCAGGGGGCACTCACTCATTGCTTGGTCTAGATTCATGCCAGTGCTCTTGAGCGCCTCCTCTGCCGGGTCCCTCTGAAAACATCAAGGACGAGATCAATTGATGGCTTATTCCATAGCAACGGTAACAGCTCCACTACACTGGCAATTACACATCCAAGATAAACATGCATCTCAGCTGGTTCTGACGGCATCATCAGTTGAGCAGGCAAGACTCGCTTACTGGAAATCCCATGTCCGTCAGCTGTTTGATCAGGTGACTCATGATCCAGGTGTCATCCTGCTTATTTACCGCTTTTCCCTGCAGATGGGAGGAAACTAGTCAGTCTGTCAACCAATAGCATGACAGTGATTCTGGCAAGAGCCCTCCCACCTCAGTTACCTTCTGTGGCACCTTTCTCGGCACGTTTCCCCAGGCGCTGCTCTCCTGCTTGGTGGTGGTGCCACTCCAGACGTCCAAGTCTTTGGCCTCCCACGGGCCACCGGCCGAGGTCGGCTCTTCCGTGCTACGACCCCCCCAGCCTTCTTGCATAGATTTGGGAGCTTGGTGGAAGGAGAAGAGGCCGTGAGACAGTAAATCCTCTGGGGAGCCAAGACACTAAAGGCAACCTTCATCACGACCACTAGGGGGCATTAATATTTTATAAGTGTGCTAGCTATCTAACTTAATCTAAATGAAAACATGCCGTCAAGATTTAAATGTGCTCTACGCATGGCAGAGCGTGTCTGAGTACCTGGCTTCCGGCTGGCTGGTCCTGGGGGTAAACCACCTCTGCTGAAAGGCCCAGCACCCTCGGGGCCCTCCGATCCCCAGCCCCCACAGCTAGCAGGGGGTTTGCCCCAGGCCGACGTCCCATTGTCCACGTTGACGGAAGGGCAGGTTGGCTGCCCCCAAGTGGATTCGGTTTTGGGGGCCACGGTCGGCTGCTCCGGCCATGCTATGGACAGAGGTTACCATAAGCAGATTTATTCGGGAGACTCTACAGAACGCAACAAAACCCAACTAAGCAAGTCCTAGATACCCCCTCTCTAGTTTAACAAATGGTTTTGAACCGGTTAAAATTTTAGCTCTCTAGGTTTCTAAGGGTTTCAGAGCCAAAAACCGAACCGAAGCTAAATTCATATGATACAAATTAGCGGTTAGCGATTATTATTAGCTTTGGCTAAACTTTTTTTTGTGCTTTATCGGTTTAGTGCTATCAAATTAAACTTTGGAGTTAGCGGATTAGTGGTTACCAAAGCTAACTTTCAGTTAGCTGGGCCTAACACTGGCTGTGAGGTAAGAATCACTCCTGTTTGCTGAATGCCTCTGCAGGGGTCACAAACAAACTGTGCGCACAGTTTAGCTTAAGGGGCTGGAGAAATACTAAACCAAGCTCATAAAATCCTTAAAATTTGCACTCAATTTACGTTTTTTTTTTCCATTCTCTCAATTTGCTATTTTGGGGTTTTGAATTAAGTTGTGTTCAGTTTTGGTTATTTGTGTCCCAAAGCCTTGGGACTGTGTAGCTGAACAATTGTTTGTGGTCCTTCCAGAGCTTAATACCAGTATCAGTGCATGTGATACTGGTATTAAAATGCACAATGAGCAGCTGAGTATTGATCACGAGCAATAACATTTTCCTAAACTTGTAGTCTGAGTTTACTATACTTTGATCTGATAGTTTGCTATGATTTTACTAAAGATGAGATCAAATGCAATACTCAAAATCTACAGCAGAGGGCACCAAACTATTCCAATAATAGGAACCAGTAACTACATATATGGCTTCCTAAAATTACACATTACAATCTGTAAATGTACTCTGTTTCCATGGGGGGCTTTTACAAACGAAATTCTTCTTGCTTTTTCAGCCTCACTGCCCTCCCCTATAACACACATATTCATTTCACAAATACACACATCTGGGACCCCAGAATGAACTGGGCTCTAATATAATTCTAACATAAACACAAAGGGGGAGCCTCTGTGCTGCCCTCACCTGCAGCTGGCATGGGGGGCCTGCCTGACGGTCCTGGCTGCTGAGGCCTGCTTGGATTGGTTGGACAGCTGACGGGGGCAGGACGGCTGTGGCAGGGGGCGGGTAATTGGCCATGTCGTGAGACGCTGTGATGGGATTGGCTGCCATTGCCGGTGGTGGCAGAGCTCTGCTCCTGGCTGCCTGGAGGCTTGTTTTTGTCCCACAGGTTGATGGCCTTGCTGTAGGTGTTGGGGTCGCCCCAGGCTGATGTGCCGTCGTCGATCTCCATCTTGCGACGGATGGAGGGGGAGGAGGGTTCCTCCCAGCCAGTGGGCTGCCCCGCAGCTGGCTCCCGCTGTGCCATGGCTCTGCTGCCCCCACTGCCCCCGGTCCAGCTGCCCGGCTTCGCCGAGGTCGGGCCCCCCCTGCTTCCTGCTCTGCCTCCCCCTTCCTGGGATTTGCCCCCCCAGCTCTGCTCAGGGGGCGGCAGCTGTTCCCCCCAGGCTCCGCCCACCTCCTGAGAGCCCGCTCCCCAGCCCAGGGAGCTCTCTTTCCAGCCGTCTCCTTCACCCTCCCAGGCTGACTTCACTGAACCGGTCTTTCCCTCTTTGGACTCCCAATCCTCCCCACCCAGCGCCCCTCCTCTGCCGGCCCAGCCATGGGGGGGTGCAGCCTGGGGGCCCTTGCTCCAGCCCTGAACCGGCTTGGCCTTCCCCGAATAGCTGTGCCAGTTGCCGGGCATTTCCTCTCCAGCTCCGGCTAAGCTGCCCGCCCATCCTGGCGGCCCCGCATGTACCTTTCTGTCGGTGAGCGGCTCGACCCGGCTGGGGTGCAGGTCGGGACCCCCCCATCCTGTAGCCATGGAGACCCCAGGCCCAGCTACATCGCTCCTTTGCTCTGCCTCCACTGTACGCCCGGTGGGGGGCTTGGGGTCGGAGCCTTCCTGGCCGTCCTCCTCCGTCTCCCACACCGTGTGCTGCCTCACTGGCGTCTGACCCCAGCCTGTGTTGCATAGCACCCGGGGATCCAGGTCCTGGGCAGGCACTGGGGGGTCCGCCTCCTTCCTGGAGGGCTTCATCCTGTGTCGGGGGGGGCCCTCGTGGCTGTCACTGCTGCCCTCGCTGGAGGGTGTCCCGGCTCCGCAGCTCCAGGACCCAGGGTGCTCCTGCTGGGGGCTCCCTGCCAAATCTGGCCCTTTAGCCTTGCTGGAGGTCTGGTCCCAGCCGGGTGTCGCCATCCCCCTTTCACTCCCATGGCTCCAGGCGGTCGTGCCCAGGTCCCAGGATGAGCTGCTCTCCTGATTGGCCGGTGTGGAGCCTGTGGTCCCACCCTCCCAGTCCGGAGCAGTGCGGACAGGGTTTGATGGGCCCCAGCCGCCACGGTTCGGCCCGTTGGCATTACAGTTCTGTGGTTTGCCTCCAATAGGCATGTTCACGGGAGGGGAGGGCGGCTTCTCCAGACCATCGGGTGTCATTGTTCCTCCCCAGGAGCCAATGCCACCATTTCCTGCAGTATTACAACTGGCTCCGCCCATATGTGCCATAGACCCTCCGGCTGGGCCACAGAGCCCGGGGGGCGGGGCGTTTCCACTTAGTGACCCGGCGGCGCCCTCCTGACCCAGCACGGGCCAGGCAGACGGGTTGGCACTCGGGTTCAGGTTCATGGCAGAGGAGCTCCAGCAGGGTTGGCCCCTCCCTCCTATAGGCGGGGTCTCATGATTCCCATCTCCACCAATGGTGGCTGGACAGTGGGCAGGCCCAATGTCCCAGGCTTTGCCAGTCACCTCCAGGCTGGCGGTACTGGTGACAGGGTGGTTGCCTGGGTAACAGGCTTGGGGGGAGCCCTCGGCACCCCCGCTCATGCTGCAGCCTCCCTCGGCAGCGCTGTCGGCGTCCACGGTTTGCTTTGAATGGGCGTGGCTGTCAGCGCGTGAGACGCGGGGCCACGCCTCAGCGTCTCGGTCGTCCACAATCAGCTGGTCCCAGCTGGCGCTGCTGGTGGGCGAGCCCCCGCCATGGGAATCCTCATACTGGGATGACTCTGTGGCACAGAGATGGGGAGGGCAGGTCAGCTTCTTGAAGCCTGGGTGAATCACGGGGCATAATTTACAGTCAGCGTGTTCAAAGACGTAACAGCAGTATGATAATTAGGTCAGAGCTGTACTTCTGTAAGCCATATGCTGCTACACCTTAAGATCTGGGGATACAGGCTACGGTGACTGGTGCTGTCACTGAGCATTTCATTAGCCGGGGGGAGTTTTGGGGCGAAAGCACAGTCCTGCCGGATCCCACCTACCCTGCCCCAGCAGCGGCCCGGATCAGATCGAGGGCTTCTTCATGACCCGGAGATCGACCTCAGCCAACTGACCACTTGGGGCTTTTAAATTACAGCTGATATGTTTAGCAGTGGTATTAAAGGAACGCGGGGCTCCTACTGAGTCACTCGCGGGGCACAGAGCCAGCAGCGGGGGCATGTGTGTGTGTGTGTGTGTGTGTGTGTGTGTGTGTGTGTGTGTGTGTATGCGCGCCATTCCTGCTCTCCACACAAAACCCATTTTCAGCAAGAACAAGGAGGAATGAGGGCAGGTGGCTCATCCACCTCCCCCCCCCCACACTGTTTACGAAAGGACGCCATTTTGCAAAGCCGGGCCTTGCTGTCTCTCCACCCTCCCTCCCTTCCTCTCTCCCTCCTGCACCCCCCCTTTTTCTCTCTCTCTTGCACAGTGTCTCTGAAGATCAGAAAAACACGCTGCAGGAGACATGAATCGTTACCAAACAGCATCTGGCTTCTTTAATCTTTCACAGCCTCATTGAGTCAGACAGGCTCAGTGGAGGGACTCTGCAAGCGAATGGGGCCAGGACAGCCCCATGCCCCCCCCAGCCCCAGAAACACAGGACAGGTACATGGGGTTCCATCTGAGGGTACCACCTCTTGCTAGACACCTAAGCTATACCCCACCCATTGTTTATAACTGTAGCAGCACTGTTGTGAGTGATGTATAAAATACACAGAAACATACACACACTCATAGACACTCACAGACGCACGCAGGCAGTCACAGACGCACGCAGGCACACAGTAACACACAACACTCACAGACGCATGCAGGCACTCACAGACGCATGCAGGCACTCACAGACGCATGCAGGCACTCACAGACGCATGCAGGCACTCACAGTCTGTACCCAGAACCCCACCATTACAATGAAATGCACACTGACACAGTCCGTCAATTTGCTGCGAAGAGCCAGACAGACACGCCCCACATGCTGCATGGCGGGATGCCCTCTCATCCGTCGGGCGCCAAGATGAATAACTGTCTACCCTCATGTCTGCTAAGAGCCCCTCAAGCATAATGGCTCTAGTTTCTCTGATGAAAGTCCTGGTTCTGTTTCATTGGGCCTGAGATGGCACACCCTGTCCCTCCGGACCCCCTATCTGGCTGAGGCCCAGGTCTCCATCAGAGTCAGGCTGGTGGTCAGCGGCGGGTGGGCAGAGCCAGCACTGGGACCTGGGCCACACACTCGCTATGTTGGGCGCTTTAGGAAACCTATCCTCATGGGACGGTGCGGAAACACATGGAATTAGTGTGAATCAATGTCAATAACCCACCAATGAAACCTGTCAAAAGCATGAATGCAGAGTGACCTGCGTGCTGATTGGTGGACAGGGCTTGAGAGGCGGTCCCAGGGGGTGGGCTCCCGGCCGGCAGTGGCTGGCCCCTCCTTAGCAGCTGTTTGTGCTCTTGCTGGCGGAAGCGGGGCGGCAGCTCTCGCGGCGGATGGCGGGAGGCCGGCGTCGGCGGCGGCTGCTGCTGGGGGGCACTGGGGGGGGGACGCTTGCCATCGCCTCCGCTGCTGGTGCCCGGGGTCGCCGAGGGGGGTGCGGGGGCTGGCTCGGCGAGGGGTGTGGTGGCACACCGGGGCTTGGCCGACTCGGGAGCTGTGGAGACACGAACACGGCTAAGGGGCGGTTCACAGGAATCAGCAGGACGCCGGCTGTTCCAACTTTATACCGCAGTATGTGTGATTTTACGGTATTAACAAAAGCAATGCTGTTCTGGTATTTTGAAATTTTGGCTAAATTTGTGGGATTCCCTCACAAACAATTTGTCCAGTGGGACCTCGCAATACATTTTCACCAAACTGCTAATTTTGTCACCAAAATTTCAAAATACCGCAGTATACAAAATACTGCCTCATGCCCAAAATACCATATTATAGATACAATGCCCAAACCTACTCCCCAGGACAGATTGCCCCTCTGCCAGTACTTCCTCTGAAATTCCTTAAAACTCCAAGAAGCATCTCTCAGCTTGTCCACAATCCACATCACTCCCAAAAAAGCACCGAACAAGGGCCTCCTTTCAGCAGGAAGTACAAAAAATGGGCACCTGTCAACTGAACAAGACGGAGAGGTTCACAAAGACTCTCAGGGTTCACAAAGGCTCTGCCACGCTCCTCACCCTGATGCAACTGCCAGCACCAGAGCGCACCTGGTGTTAGCCGGGATGGCCTTCGCTCTGCTGGTTCTCCCGTGACGCCCCCTGGCTGCCCGTCAGCAGCTAATCCAGTCAGCGAACCCAAGGCGTAACTGAGCTTAAGCTTCAGAGCTCCTATTTGGAATGACGACAACTGTTTGAGTTTAGCTCCCATGATGTAGATCTTTCTGGAAGCTCACAGGAGAGCCATCTGCCCAGCCCTCCTACACTCTGAATATATCTACACGGGTGCATTATTCAGTAAATGTAGCAGGAGACCAACACGCAGTCAGTATCTGCAGCCACATCCAAATTCCCATTTTGGCTGCAGCAGAACATGTCTAACTATCTCCTGGTGATTCTACTCACTGAAGCAACACACAATTTATTTTCCACTGATGGACCTCTAAAACACCAGATTCAGAGACTTCAGATCAGACTGTGATGCATGAAATGCAACAGGAGGGGCCACAATGACATGCTGTGCATTAAGCTAAAACACCACGGCTTGGCTTTGGGGTAACGTTTCCTGGATGCAGTGCCCTCTGTACACACACATCTCTCTCACCTGCCCCTCGTACTTCTCCCTGAGCTCCCCCTGACTGGGGCTTCTCGACCGCCCTGTGACTCACGGGCCCGGGGGCGTGCATGTCGTCACGCGGACGGCAGCAATCACTGCAGGCTACTTTGGTGGCCTGGCATTGGTGCACCAGGTATGCACGCCCTGCGACTCCTTAACCCCCTTACTTCACTCCTGCCCCCCTGCTTCCTCTCCCTTTCCTCCTGCTCTCTATAACATCTGGGATCACGTCGTTCATCAGCCTCGTGCGTACAGGGGTTGCATTAGAGAGAGAGGTCCCCCGACCTGCTCAACGACATGCCTGCACCTACGAAAATGGACGGCGTCGCGTGTTGTGACCGCGGACGAGCTCAGCAGTGGAACCGGGCCAGCGGCCCAGATGCGTCCCGAGTCACTGAGGGCCTCTGTGCTCCGCAGTGACTCACAAAGGAAGCTCTGTGACATGCCGGCTTCTGTTCTCATGTTGAGTCTAAGCAAAGCGCGAACGCTGTCTTTAAAGGGCTCTCCTGCTCACAACTCTTAATGACCTTTTAGCCTACAAGAGAGCAGATAAAAACTGAACTTAATAAAAAAAAGGCATTTGTGTTTTTGTGGTTATTTAAAATGTTACAGGAAATAAAGCACTCAGAAAGGCACATAAACAAACTATATGCCATTTTTGCCTGTGTCATGTCACCCTAACTACAGTCTCCTGACCACACCCACTAAACATGCCCAATGGCCACTCCCACTCACTCTATCAACACCCCGATGCTCAGACAGAAAGGCCCCGCACAGGCCTCCAGCAGTTGCTCTAATGGGATTTATAGCTACCTGTCGTCCCCAGGCGTGAGCTCTAGGTCCATCTGTCTCTCTGACAGCCTCGCTGAGAATCTGCCATAGGCTTTAGGAGGAGATTAATGCTCCTCATGCACGTAAACCCCCCCTTCCTTTCCTGTTTCAGAGCAGGGACAGCCTCTCCCCAGAGCTTTGGGTTCTTACAGCACCCCAAACCCCCAGCTATAAGAAGACTGTGCACGTCCGCTAGGTTGGCTCAGATATGCAAAAGAGACGACTTACAGATCATCACCACAGCACGCCCGTTTGACACCGGCCTCCGCCACCCGGTTAGAAACCAAGCAGATACTCTGCACGAGCTCCATGTTGGCTTGCGGTCTCTGGTAATTCTGGCATGGACACTCACACCGCGGTGAAGCCATTTGGTGCATTGCCAACCCAAAACACACACTTCATCGGCCAGGGAACTTAATGTGGAAACACCATGACATCAGGAATATTTTACAGGTGGTTAAGTAAGTCACAGGACTCTGATTTAATACAGCTGAGTGTGCTACTAACCCAGCCCCGGCTAATAACCCCAGAATGCACTTGGGCTGCCTTAGGCCAACAACGCCAATAAAATCAACCGATAGAATTGTCGCACCGCAAGGACTGGTCTAGATCTGAGGGACTTTCTTCAATATTGACCCTTTTCACGCAGAAGACATGTACAAGAGTTAGGATTTTCTTCATGCCCCTGAAGCATTTAATGACACGTGAAGATTCATCGGGCAGGCGGCTGCACTCACCCCTGTGCTTTGGGTCTGCCGCCTGGAAGGGAAGCAGAGAGACGTCAGCAGCTGAGGACGCACATGGCGGCAAGCAGAGAACATGGGAATCAAGGATGGGGCGAGTAGTCATACCTTCAAATATGAGCACTCTCAGTGCCCCGTTTTACCCCAGGAAAGTGTGAGCCCCAGTGTGAACATGCTCAGTGCCCTGGTTTACTTCCAGATGATGAGCGCCCCAGTGTGGTGATGTGTGATGCATACAGGCCACCATCCCAGAAAACACTAAAATTTAAATTATAAACAAAAGTCCTAGAAAATTATGCTGGTATTGGCAGCCTAACAAAAACAACTAAAATCAATATGCTAAAAACAACAGGTAAAAACACATATTGCTTAAGGGGTAACTGAATTACCACACTGACACAAACCCAATTTACACATCAAAATAAAACAGCAGACACTGAGCTTGGTCTTGCGTCCAAATAATGGAAACATACAGGCCATACAAAACACTATACAATGCCGGAAAAATTAACTTTAGCACATTATCCATTATTTATTTGGATAAACCCTGTCAGTTAAGGTCATCCTTCTGCAGTCATGGAATGTGGTCCCTGTGTGCTTATGCATCAAAGTGACTGCAAAGTGACTGCACAGTTAAACAGATATGCAGTAAAACTGTACATTGCTCACTAGCAACCAGACATGACCATGAACTACGCATCCCAAAGCCTATTTAGCTTATGTGGCGAAGTGTCACTCCGATTAACAACTGCCACTAACAGCTATTTTTCTATGGATTAATCTATGTAGTATTTTGCCAATTGATCGATAGATCCAAACGATCCATTTATCTCTAGAAAATCAAATAGATGGTTTAATTATATTTTATTTTGACAAATTTTATGTTATCCCAGGGATTTTGATAACGGACACCGGTACTATACGGACCTTACTTATGGCCACAATTCAATAAGCATATTGGTAGTACGGATGAAATAATAATCAGATGCGTATTGTGACATCCAAAAGTTAATAATCTGTATAAATTTGGTATATCCTTATTGTTATTAAATTCGGTTAGCTGAGCTCATGGAAGCGCTTTAGTCAGGAAAGGGACAACAGAGCAGCCAAAACATCGCTTAAAAGAGAAGATATTGCGGATAAACAAGGTAAAAGGATATTAGGGGTGTGGCGCTACTTAATGCTGATTAAATTCCGACACGTTTTTATATTTATTTCTTTTTTGTAAATAGTTTTCATTCGTATTTATAGTTTACAATAATAACACTGGTGCGATCCTAACAAGCCCAATGCACGCAAACACACACTGGCACCGTCAATCCATGTAGAATAAGCCCGGATTTTAGCCTAAAAAAATTCTGAAATACTTATTCAATGGAGATATTAATTACAACTTTATGACTTTAATAATGAGTGTATTTAGCAGCTAGAATGACAAAAGATATTTAAAAGCATACTAATGGTAAATTAATAACCATGAACAGACAACACTTAGGGTGGTTTTGCTTATTCAGTGCGTTCCCCCTTCTGCCGCTTATGTCTATGCCATTGAACTTCGTAAAGTGTAAAACCACCCTTTTATTTCGTGATAATTTGAACCATCCCCATAATTATGTAGTGATTTTAAAGGAAACATTTGTTTTAAAAGCATCTGTTGAAACGTTTTAGAAATCATAACGGTAATTTAATTAAGATAATAAAAAACGGTTTAAAATACTGATGTCGACACATTTTTAGCGTCATCGAACACGTCGACTAATTGCGGCAGAACTGATCTGATGCTTCTCAAAGTAACAGGCGGACAGTGATGACGTTCCCGTCTGCTCCTCAATCCACAGCGGTACGCGCTTTGGCGGATTTTTGTCACACCGGTCACATTTGAGAGATCAGGTCAGATCAGGACAGCTAGCTAACGACAGGACCGGAGGGGATGGGTTACTGCACCTTTTTCTGAGTGGCTTCCTTCTTTTTCTTTTCGTCTTGTTTCTTCTTTTTCTTTTCTTCCATCAAACGGTTCTCGTCATGTATTTTTGGATCCCTTTCTTGCCTGGGAAAAAAAAAGAAAATTGGTTTTCAGAGCGGTCTCAATGAAGGTCACATTGCTTTAACACACACACATAGCGGTCATAATAAATCTGGTCCCCACAATATAATATACATCTGACCCACACACACACACTCCCAGACTGTGTGTCTGTCAGGAACGCTATAAGGAGACTTCAAAAGGTATAAAGAAAGATTTCTGAAGCTCTATTCTCTGCGACGTATAAAGAAACGGGGTCTTAGGAGACCTCAGGAGGCGGGGGAATGGACAACAGAGGTCACCTTCAGCTTCCCAAAGCCGTGCCAACGGCAGCCATCACAGGAAACGCCGAGAGAGTGGCGATGTGACGAGATCGCCGGTGTTTTGTTTAAATCTTCGAGATGAAAATGTTAGGGAGCTGCATGCAGGCCCCTCTGAGGATTGCCTATTCTGAGCTGCTAAGTTTTCAACGACGAGGTAAAAGAAGCCATACAGAAAGACTGAGGCTGAAGAGAGACTGCAAGAGGCCTTGGCGCCTCATTAGGGGCCAGGGGCCACTTTTCTAGATGTTTATGTCTCCGGCCAGAGGTGCAGAGACCAGACGCAGCATGCGGAAGCAACACTTGCGCACAACGGCGAGGCAGCGCAAAGACAGCTGACCGGGAGATCCGGGACACACCTCTCCATGCAGATGCCGTCTCTAAAGTGGCCATGAATTTCAAACAAAATCACTGTATGGGCTGTGCAAAGCACACAAGGCAATTTTTTTTATATGTTCTGATCCACGATTGGCTGATATAAAAGTTACAACGTGGGGTCGGACAGCAGGACCAATTATGCTGTTATCGGAATGCTTTGCACTGCACAATTTCGAAAATTGTAAATTGATATGTATATTTGTACATTTTTTTTTTTTTTAACAGTACATGTCACAACTATGGAATATGCCATGTTATGTTTGTGTTTAGTTTGCATGTAGCCGTGAGTGTTGTGTAAATGCTAGCTTGCTATTCTGTGCTGCCGGTGATATTAAACCAATAATGGCTGTTAATGAAGAGAGCCACTTAAAAGAGCCGTTACCTCCTTTATTAAAGTGACTCACATACTCGCCACAATACGCTCATTTGCCCTCTCTGTGTGGGTCTGCTGCATCAAAAACATCCCGCGCACTCTAGGACTGTGGCATGATGTAGATGAACGAGGTGGTGACGTCGTTTGAAGTATGCAAAAGATTCTCGCCGGCGTGTTCCATTTCTAATTGTCTAGACGTTTGAACTCTGCGGCCCAAAGGAAACACGCATTCCGTAGCAAATATCATACGTCGAAAGCATTTGCTATTGACATAATGAATGCGCAAATACACATATTAATTTACACTATTAAGATATGTGTGACGAAGTGCAAAGCGTGCCTGTGATGACATAATTAGTGCTGTGGACCAACCACACGGCATCATATGTCAACCTATCATGGACAGGGGGGTGGGATCAGAACAAATGAAAAGTATACCTTAGAGACCCTGCATTAGAGACGACTCATCAGTGCTCAGACAAAGTCGATTTCGTTTGAAATATATGGCCATCTTGACACAGGAAGCAGCGTGACTGCTTCAGTACGCTGATACCCTGGAGATCTGAGGCAAACAGGAAGTGGAAGTTAATTAAGTGGCTCTTTGAATCTCCCAGGCCAAACCTGCCTGAACTGCTTTGCAGGGAAGAGGAGCTGCATGCTAAAAAGCCAGTGACTGGAATCACAAAAATGTCTGCGCAAATGAAAATATAAGCGTAGCATGCTATGATTCTTATACCCAATAAATTTAATCTTAAGGCAAAGAAAAATACTCAAAATATGCAAAGCAATAATAACATAATGGTGAAATCAAGTTGTTTTTTTATTTTATATAACACTTTTGCCAGCATGGCTTACAAAAAGTAGTGATAGGAGATGTTGAGGCTGTGATACCCATAGTGGAGATGGTGGTGCTAGATGGGAAGGCGTCATCGTTCCCATGAATGGTTTGACCCGCTTCCTGTTTGACCCGTTGCATTATTGGTTAAACCGGGATGCGATTGGCTGCCCACAGAAGTCCCGCCCACCACAGACTTCAGAACTTCAGAATTACTTCACAGTACTTAAGTTCTAAAGTCATGAATTCCATACCAACTTTACTGATGGGCACAGAAGCAGAAGAATTGAGAAGAAACTCCAGATAGGTTTATGAGGGTAAAAAAACATCTCTGGAGGCACAAGGCCAGCTGCCCAGCCCCTTTGAGCACGTTGACCTGATTCGAGGCAGAAAGATGCGGGAGAATAAAATTAGAACTGGCATGGAGGGCTTCCCGTCAGCCCTCTGCGAGGGCGGGCAGCGATGCCGCACCTGTCCATCAGTTTAAGTCAGGTTCCTGACAAACACGGCAGCAGAGGCCAGTTACCTCGCCGAGTGGTCATGGCACAGAGATGCTGTCGCCCTGGGGGCAATGAGCAAGATCTAGGAGCCCTGCGGCCGAGGTAGCGGCTGTGGCGCACGACGGCCTTCGAGTTTAATTAGCAGATGTCCTCCTGTTTCACTGTGCCGCTTAAGTGTGATGGCACAGAACAGCAGCACCAGCCACAAGTTAAAATCAACGGTGAACAAAATAAGCTTGCTGGAAAGATACCAAAACACCCGAGCTAAACTGCAGCCAATTTTACCACATGGTAAAAAGATATTTGGTCTATTAATAGATAGGACGGCACTGTTCAAAATGCGCAGTTTTTATATTTAAAATATACTCCTAGATGTTTGTGGAGTTTGCATGTTCTCCACATGTGCATGTTTCTTTCTGCAGTCCAAAGGCAGTTAAGCTGACTGGCACTACTAAATTGCTCATAATGACTTAAATACCAGGATAAGATGTCGGAAGATGCTTGGATTGACGTATGTAAATATGAGTATTTGAAAATGACACTTCATGCATTCTTATTCACCAGCATTGTACAAATACACAATCAGTTCTACAGGGAAAGTAAAAACCCTATTTCAGGCAGGTATCACTGCGTATTCGTTGGGGGAGAAAGCAAAAGATCCCGCGTCATAGCGGGGTTCACCTGTGACGTAATCCGATTAATCGGGGTGCTGCCTGGGTCACAAGCAAACGTTCCCGATAACGGCAGATTTGCTGTCAGCGTATAAAGCGTCTGCTAATCAACCTAATCAGGCCTTTTAATACTGATACTTCAATCCATGCATGGGCTTGGTAAATGTGCCACCGCTTGATTCACACAAAAGTGCGCAAACCGTTATTTACCACAAATATGGAAAAATAACACCACTCACTTCATAAACCGCTCATTACATGTCATTTTCATGAAAGTAAATTCCCTCTGGGGACTTGTTTAAACTAGTTTATGCAAGCATGATAACCCATAACCAGAAATTGTTTAATTGGCCACACAGGGGACGCATCGTGTACTGTCGTTATGCTTATTTTGAATTAACTGAGTTTTTGTTTTGAATAATTTATGAACTAGATAATTTTGGAAAGTCTTTAAATTTAAACATCTGCCTGAAACGTCCTGCACAATTAGCAAGTATATTCCCAAGATCTGTAGCTTTTTCGTGACGTTTCCCCTGAAGGTCACTGGAAAAATCTGCCAGACACCAAACAATTTCACTGCGTCAGCAAGCAGTATTTTTGGCCAGCTAAATATATGACCGAATTGTATCGTAATTATACGATGCTCACTGAAATATCCGTCATTTGCCTTTTCCTGTGTTATGCATCAAAATTAATCTTTTAAGCGCCGTCGTGGTCTTACTAAGAGAATCCGGCCAATCCTCTAATCAATAAATAGGTTTGTATTAATACATCAGTTATTTTAATACAAATAGCACATCTGGGCGACGCACAATAAAGACTTAATAATTCAATTATAACCGTGCTTTGCTAATGACAGACCAGGTTAAAATAGGTAACTAGACATCCGCATCAGACCACATTACAACTTTGTTCCTAAATCACACATCAGAAAACTCGGATGAATTGCTATTAAACTGAAAACGTAAATACTACAATAATCCGCAATAATGTGGATTAGTTGTCCCTATCTAGTAACACAACTGACGGTAGGAATCGTTTGCCTTACTTGAACTAGTTGCATTATTTACGGTTGCAAGGCACGCTGGCAAACAAATGAAACGTTATAATTACCATTGCAATTCTGCCGACAATTTGAATGGCCAAGACTGCTGTTAAAATCGTTATGGAGTTTATGGATGCATATTAATTAAACAACCATCGTCACCAAAACGTTTGACAAATAAATGCGTGGTCATTACCTTATTCAGCGTGTCGGGTCGCAGCTTTCAGTCGCGAAGGAGCGCGTATTACCCGTAATGACAGATGAGGAATTCAGCCGTGGTCCCTTTCGTACTATCACTGAGCAAACAGCCGCTGTCACTGCTTCAGTTTCTTTCTGGGGTCAATGTGTTGAGGTTTGGAGACGCTAGGAAAAACGAGCTATGCTTCCATATACAGTGCAGGCAAAAAAAAAAAAAAAAAAAATCAATGATTCCCAAACAATTTAGCGGTATAACGAGCTGATTCGGTACCTAGTTAACTAACCAAAAACCGACATAATATAGCGAAAACGACAGGCAGATGTAAAGTTTTTTTTTAAATATATATTAACACCGAGAACTTGATTCCAATAGCAAGCTACGTTAAAGTGCAAATTAGAAAGGTTTTAAAGAGCCTAGCTATGAAACACAAATACAAAAAAATAAGAAAATTATTGAAATATCCAATTATTTGCAACGAATATTCTCCCTAAGATACAATATTAGCGTAAAAATATTATTATGACTATTATTAAAAACGTTCAATGAACTCCCGTTATCTGCGCCTTAGCAGCCATTTTGTTGTAAATGACAACAGCAGGGCTCCGTTTCTAAGCTAAAGTAAAACAGGAAGTGGACTCCTTGCCCCAGATGCTGGTCATGTGACATCAACTAACAAACACCCCTCACCATCGGCTCCGCCCACACGTTTCCCTGACAACAGCAATCTGGCACCCCTTTCTCCTCCTTATTCAGTGACAATAAATGTAGCCACTTACCTTAGACCCAGTAGGACTAAGATCCGCGTTTGACTGTTCCTTATATTCTACAGTTCAGACATCTTTGAATTCTTTTATCAAAGGTATCACAAGTATTACACGAGAAAGTGACAAACAACACAGCTTTTCAGTTGCAACGGTGAATATTAAATGAATTATGCTTCTGCTTAGTTCTGTAAATGCATCCATTAACACACTAACAGGTTTTGCTTTTTTTTTTTTTTTACAATTCACTTAAAGCCTGATGCTCCATGAAGCAAAGAATGGGCATTTTTCTGGAATAAAAAAACCTACAACTTTTTAGTCACAAGTTCAGTTCTTTGAATCACTGAGCTACCCTGCTGAGCACTCGGGTGCTGTGAAGAAATCATAGTTCATTAATGAAGGGCACGTCTACTCTGTAACACTAACTCGGGGGCAATCGAAATGAAGGCAAAAAAACATGGCAGCGATGGCAATCTCTGGGGCAGTGAGAGGTCCCTCCGTGGGACCATTACAGAGCACGCCAGCGATCGTTAGGCAGTGCAGTGGAATAGGACAGCATCCCGGGCTTGTTTTAATTTCCCCAGAGAGTGCTGAACTGGTTAAGTGCAAAGACTTGGGGGGGGGGCAGGAGGGGGGTGGGGGGATATGAGTGTGGGTGGTTATAATACATCCCCAAATTTCAAGAAAAAAAGGGAATACATCCATTTTACGTTATCAGGAGACAACATGGAACATAGAGGAACATGGTAGAAAAGAATATGGCATCTCTGCACTCATCTCTGCAGTTTCACATGTAATACTTATGATAGATATGAAATATGTTTACTGATTATAAAGCTGGGAGTGCGAGTGGCTTTGCTGACCCAAGTTGTAGGGAAATATGTCAAAAGGAGGCATTTCTGCACAGTGGAAAGATGCAAAGCAACAACATGAATGTTATATTTCACTGAAAAAAATATGTTCAGAAGTATCCCCTTTAACTGTACCTGTAATGGATTACAATTACATTTATTTTGTAATTTAATTACATAACGCCATTACGTGTAACTAGTTACTACTTAACTCTATTACTAGTACATTGCCATATATTTCTAATGATTGTTTTACTTTGGGCTATTGACAGATATACTCTGCCAAAGGAGACTGTCAGTCCTGCATGTCTTCAGACATTGGGGCTGGTAAATGCATAATTCTCCATGTCAAAAGTATACCTTCAGGGAGCAGGTTTCTAGCCATAGTTTTGGGGTCTTCTTCATCCACTTCCTAATCTACCACACCAGGACCCTAGATATTATGGAAGATGTTTGGATGGACAGAGGAAACATTGCATTCTATGAATGTGAGAGTAAGATGTACCAATCATGTCAAGGATTGAGAAGTGGAGCGGCCCCTTTAATGATTTTAATGGCACTACCTTTGTGACGGCTCAGATTTTGCATTAAATAATTACCGTACACTGCAGAAGTGTTAAATGATCTACAGCCTAGTCCAACTATAGCTTGCTCCACTTTGCAATCCAGCAAAACAGATCGGTGAATGATGCCGTCTCCCTCACACTGCACATCTACAGAAAAGAACAACATCTAAATTAGGATGTAGCTCCACTTTTAATACACTTACACCATCCAACCTGATGTCTAAGCTTAGAAACCTCAGTCAGAGCAACTCCGCTTATGACTGGGTGTTCGACTTCCTCAACAGTGAGAACTGGCAACAGGAAATCATCCACATTAATTGTCAGCACTTACACCTCACAAGCCTGCTGCCTCAGTCTGCTGCCTCGTGATTGTGAGGCAAACCTGACTCCATGGTGTCACGACGACAACCTCTGCCTGAATGTCAACAGAAAAGGAGCTCGTCACCTCCTACAGGAAGATCAAAGCCACTCCCTGCCCACTATTCATCAATGGATCTCCCATGGAGACAGTCAGTAGCTTCGAGTTCCTGGGAAACCAGATCACCGATTCCCTCTCATGGTCTCTTAACCAGCTGCATCCTCAAAAAGGCTCAACAGAGGCTGTTCGTCCTGAGGAGGCTGAAGAGCTTTGAGTTGGGAACCTGAACTTCTACTGCTGCACAATTGAGAGAATCCTAACTGGATTTAAAAGCACCTTCCGCAATACCAGTCAATCTGCCTCTCCTGGTGCAAGAAGATCACCGAGTCCCTCATCAGGGACGCCACACACCCAGCACACACCCTCATCACGCTCCTGCTCTCAGGAAAACACTACCAGTACATCAACACATGCACCGCCCACTCCAAGCCATTCAGTCATTAAACAACTGCTGATCAGTACCGGTCCAATCCATTGTACTGCACTGTATTGTTAATGTATCTCCTGCACCTTTTCAACATCATATTCATGTTATTTTATTGCATCTTTCTACCCTATGTTATATGTCTTGTCTATTACTGCATTGCTCTTTGTTTTATTCTCTCTATGCCCCCCCCCACCCTGCATTTTCCAAATACACATGACAATATAAAACTTGAAACTTGAGATCTGAAACTTGAACCTCTTGTGATATGCCAGCACGAAAGGAAACTAACTATTGAGAACAGGACCATGACACATGTAGAAATTTTCAAAGGTCCATTGAAAGGCATGTCACCCAAGGTCATAGTTAAGAACCAAGTCGCTCACAAACACCCACAACACTCTGAAAGCATCAATTCTGTTCTATATAATAATCATATGGTCAGTCGCGTGATAGTGGGGTTAAATGTCAGGACACTCAAAGGACATTCTGGATTGCCAGCTCTTGAAGTCAATTACGCTTCTTTTTTGATTTTTTGATCATCTTCTTGATTTACTTATTTCTTTCTCTTCCGCTTTCACCATTCAATGCCCCCACCCCCCGTCACTGTTTCCCACCCGTTGCCAGCCCATCTCGTCCCATTTCAGTTTACAGAGTACTAGCCCCACCCTCACACTGCACGCCCCGGCAGAAATGCCATCGATCTTCCACACTGACACTCTGCTCAACCCCCTACCCCACCTCAAAGAACCACACGGCACATTCCCTGTCCACCACCGACAGAAGCGCATAAACGGAAAGAAGCGAGAGAGAGAACAAAATCAGACTGGGCGCACCCTTACGTTCAAGAGGACCTTAAAAATAGGTGCGATCCTGGACAGCAGTTGGCTTACGTGGGCTTAGCATAGTGTAATTAAACGCTGGTTAAATAAACAAACAAACAAAAAATAAAATTTAATACTCGATTGCCTCGTCTCATTACATACCATATTTCTCAAAAACTCGGGAGTTGATTACTTTGGATATTCTTTACGTTGATAGGCTACAGCAGGTTTTACACTGTGCAGTATGTGTCCTGGAAAAACTATATCACCTTTCCAGTCACTTGTCAATATGTATAGCATTACTCACGCAACAGATCTATCAGTGACTCCGAGAATTAGGCTAGTATTTGTGCCACTACATCTACCGGTGAGTGACGATACGTTCAGCTGTCCAGAAAAACAATCTGGGACCATTTAAGAAGTGCTTTTAATTTCAAATGGAGTTTCCACTAGGGAAAAGAATCACGCCCTATTTAATGCAAAACCTGTTTTTTTTTAATTCGTTAAAAAAAAAAAAATGCGTTAACAGCGCATGACATGAGAAAATGAAACGCACTGACAAAGCAATTATGACCTTGATGAAAGTGTCACCGTGAACAATTACAACAGTTTTCACCCAGTGTTCCTCTTTTCCGCAAATACCCGTCGAGTGGATCCGACGTGCTAAATGCTGCGGACTAATTCCTTTTCATTCATTTAGCGGTGATGCCCGCCACGCGAGGGAGGTCCTCTCTTTTAAAACCAATGTAATTATAGACTCTACAGATAATTAATTAAACTCCAACACCCTCCCTTTAATTCAATCGCAGACTAATTAGCGTGGGGATATTACAGGGAACCGAGGTGTTGAAATATGCGAGCTTTTCCACGAAATACAGTGTTGCTACCCAAACCTTTTAAACTCGTTTTTATCACCATTATTTAGACTGATTACTACGAGGCAACCGATGCTTATTTCATAGTCTTAATGGGCACATTTAGCGAATTAAGTCAC
The DNA here is from genome assembly GCA_015163995.2 of Mormyrus lacerda. Taxonomy (NCBI): domain Eukaryota; kingdom Metazoa; phylum Chordata; class Actinopteri; order Osteoglossiformes; family Mormyridae; genus Mormyrus; species Mormyrus lacerda. The sequence goes on along the minus strand of JAABNX020000052.1, from coordinate 1,452,287 downwards.
ACGCACGTACATATAGCCTATATATCGATCATAATAGCATTTTTATTGTGTGATTAATTAGCTATCGCACGATTAAACGAGTATAATCCATGACTGGCTGTTTTTATGCAAACTTTCACCTTTTGTCCCAGAGCCGCCCCCTCGCCTTTGTATAACCATTCCCCAGCACTATTGCTAACTACTCGCTCCCGTGCGCTCTAACCGAGCGCAATCTACGCGAGTCCGCCTGCAGACACGTTTATAAATGCGCTCAAAGACTCCCTTCCCCACCCACCCGCTCTAATTGATGCGTAGACGGAAATTAATTGTTATTTAACGTTGTGGATATTGGCTTAATGGACTCAATTTGGAAGCCCCGCTGCGCTGTCGGGGATGGGGACTGCGGCGCTGAGAAAGGCGGCCCCCGGGAACCAACCCCTCACTCTCTTATCGTTTCCTAGGTAACAGCAGACGAGAGATGCAGAGCCTGACAAATGGAGAGTGTCAGTTTCAGTAGATATGTAGGTATAATATACAGTAACACGGGCAGGGAGGCAGGCAAGTGATGAGGGGTTGTTAAGGATGGGGGTGCACCTCTGACAGAGAATGGTTGCCTTTCTTCATTAAAATGATGCTCCTTCTGGAAGCATTGCTTACTGGAGCTTACCAGAATCTCTTTTGTTAACTAGCTACCATCTAGCAATTTTCAGGTCCGGTGTCTGTCGCCAGTTTGATCAGGTGTGAAACGTAAGACATATGAAAGCGCAAAGTGGCTTGGGCAGCGATTCCATGTTCTAGACATTGACCTTGTCTCATCTGCAGACTGCTGATCAATGCTAGCAATAAAATGAACACAGCCCCCCCCTTGAGAGAAGGCAGAGTATGGAGGAGAAGCTGGGCGGGGCTGAGATCAGCAGCTAAAAAATACAATCTAAATTTCACCAGCGGGTGGTGCAGTCATTAATGAACTTAGTGTGTGTGTGTGTATGTATAAAATCTTAAAGTCTGACTGAAACACATTTACCTTGAAATATTTGATTTATATTCACTGTTAAAATAACAGGAGGTAGTTTTGGAAAGCCCGGAAGATCATTTCTGTGATTAGAATTTTTGTTTACATCATTTTCTGTCTCACCAGGTGCGGAATTGGTGATTATTATAAACGTACTAAAAGCCTCACCATCGTAATTTATATTCAGTGATGTTGCTCCTCAAAATAAGCCAAAGTGATGCAATACAGAAGGTATCTACCTTGAAAAAAGATACTGAAAGACAGGGATTCTCTAAAAACATCAGAGGAGCATCAGACACTTAATTCCAGCCGAATCCCTTTTAATCTCCCCTCAGGATTTATGTGCCCAATTCCAAAGCATGATTTACGAGATGGTTTGCACAAAGCCCAACAGTGCTTCTCTGCTGAGCTAATCCAATTAACTGGCATCCCGTATCTGCAGGAGAGCAAGATTGAACAGCGTCCATGTGAGTCGCTAACCAGGGCATGTGGCTGGGGACAGTAAATACTTGCTATGTAAATACACTCCATAATTCTGTTGTTTTAGGGTTTGGATTTATTAGTGACTTGTGTATTTAGGAGACTATGTCCTTTGGCTACTCTTGAATGGTCTAGTTTTTCATGCTCTGTCCAGATGTACATAGTTTTTGTGATGAATAGCAGTCTGTTTGTTGACCCCTTGAGTAGATCAACACATCTTTTTAGTTAGTGCTTTCGCTCAAAGTTAGGGCATGGTTTTACACAAGGGGGGAGGGGGGGAGAGAAGAGCCTTAATTCACTGCGATGCTGCTTCTGTCCGTAAGCCAAGATGACAGCCTGAAATATCGCTGTATTTGTGCGATTTTCAGTTGGAGAGAAAAGCACTAAGGGAACTATACATGAGAAACACTACTTGCATGCAAAAACCATCTATCTTGCAAATCGTTCTTTAGAACTGGTTTTTTTTCAGTGGATCAGTCAAAATGGGTTTCAAATCTAAAAGAATTTTCCACAAAGGCAAAGAATCTACATATTGCAAAGGGCAACAGTCAGAGGTTCAGAAGTCTTAAATAATTAACAAATCATCATACAAACACACAGCAACGTTAAGTTTTTTGATTTTTGTTCACTCCCCATAACTATGTTGCCTTCAGTGCCCCTCCGCATACCATAATCAGTTGTATTTGTGCGGTGTGCATGCCCGGCCGCATGGTGGCTGTGGTTCACTAACTCCCTACTAAAAATGGCAAATTGACACTTGATGAACCATTTTCTGTCATGGTGACGGGGCAGGGTGCAGGTGGGAAATGTGGGCGTCGATCCACTTAGCAGCTCCAAGAGAACAGGGGTTTGTTGAACAAAAGAAGCACACAGGGAAAAGCACCAAAACAGGACCACAAGGGATCAAAATCTGGACAAAAAGAATTAACTAGAAACAAGGAAAGACCTGGATCCACTGGGTAAGACAAGGAGCAAACCTAGAAATGAAACCGCGCAACACAGACACATACAGAGTAACATCTAACAATGACCAACTGCGTAAATGAACAAAGGCAGGTACTTAAATACACTGATAACGAGAACTAACAAAGGGCAGGTGTGAACAACTAATCAACAAGGCCATGGAACAACAAGACACAGATGAAATTAGCGAGAAAGGAGAATTAACAAGACCGGGAACCTGGGAACCTAACAAACACTAAGGTCTAACAACGCTAGAAGAAGATTAGGAACAAGTACAAGCAAAATCAAACAGAACACAAGCAGGGCAAACAGGGAAGCAATGATGACTAATGAATACTAGAGAACAAAAAGCCGATAAATACAAGTTGGTGAGAGTGGCCTTGAACCCATGACAGGGGCATTATTACCTTTATACCACACATTCAACCCATTAAGCCATGTGGTACTCCAGGGAACAAGGGAAACACACAAGGGTCTAGTACAAAGACAGAAGAGGGAACAAGATGGTCAGCGACACCTGCTGGCCAAGCGGGGAATAGACGTGAAGGGCAGGGAGGGGCACTGATCCTGGCAATTTTCTGTATTTTCTAACCCCACTAGATGGTGCTCTCTGTTCATAAAAGGGTGCAAATCATGCCTCAGTGCAAACCAAGTGCACCATCTAGTGGGGCCAGAAAATACAGCAAATGGTTCATGAAGCATCATCTGGTCATCACTACTCCCGACTCTTGGCAATGAACAAGTGAGAGAGTTCAGCACATTCAGCTGAAGAGGTCTCTAGGCAATTATCATGATACTCATAAGACCCACAAAAGATGTTTATGATATAATGTATCAATGTATTGTTATTATTACTTCTTATTTAAAATGCATATAATTAGATTATTGGCCACTAGCAGGACTGTTTTTGTTATTTGATTAATTTAGTTTGCCGTAAGTTACTAAGTTTTGGAGTCACGTTCTCCTAACCTTATTTTTCCCATTGGAGATGTGTATATTGGTACACGATTTCAGAGAACGCATCAGCTCCATTCTCCCACATGTCGCAGGGCAGTCCGGAATGGATGGGCTTATGTCTTTTTGTCTCTGTGGGTGGGTGTCTGCATATGTTGTGGGGATGTGTGTATGGTCTATGTGCATGGCTGAGAGGTGTGTCTGCAGGGTGTCTGTGTGGCTGGTGGGGGTCTGGGTCCGGGGCTTGCTGCTCCGTCCTGGGTGCAGTTGGCCTCCCGGGCATGGTTGCTGTCCCCTTTCTTTGGGGTGGTGGCTCGGGTCTCTCCAGCGGGGGGAGGGCTCTCTACCGGGGGCTGGTTGGCCCCCGGCCGCCTTGGGTCCTAGGGGCCCTGGCCTTGGCTCATGCGGGGTCGGCTGCCTGTTGCATCTGGTTCTCTGAGGCTCACGCCCTTTTGGCTGTGGGGGCTGCGTCTGGGACCTCCCTCCTCACTCAGCCTGGAGTGGGGGCGTGGGACTTCTTCCGTGCTCTTCGGGGGCTGCGGACATCCTGGGCCTCCTGGGTCTTGTGGGGTGTGGTTGCGGCATCCCACCCTCACTATTTAGTATGTTCCATGTTGAAAACACACGCACACAAGCCCACACATCTCGCCTACACAATTGAGCATGCAAGTACATATGCTTGCATGCACCCCTCTAAACACACACTACAATTTTGTATGTTTGTATAGCTGTGTTACTTTCTTTATTCTTTATTTTTGTTTGTGTTTATGTATTTATCCATCTCTTGCCTTTTTTTCTTCCCTCTTTACAGATGCACAATTGGAGATTGTGTGTTTTCTATTTTATTCATATCGTTCTTGACTTTCTCCTCCTTACTCCTTTTCTTTTTTTTTTTGTTCTTTTCTTTTCTTTTTCTTTTTCTTCCCCCTCCAATCTGTCTCTCCTCTTCGGCCAGCTCAGCAACGAAAATATTTTACATGTGCTAAAAATGAAGTAAATAAATAAAATAAAAAGAAATCGATCAACATGAGGGGCCTAAACAGAGCTTGTTGAACACCTCATGGTAAAGCAAACATGTTTGGCAAAGCAGTGCATTCAGACCA
>JAABNX020000052.1:1407755-1418943 GCA_015163995.2 Mormyrus lacerda | reverse complement strand
CCAAACCGGAAACCAAGCAGGCCTTTTGGTTAACATAGGCAGGCCACCGACCTTTATTTAATTATAGGGGTCTCCAGTGCGGCCAACATGCTGACACGCACACGTTGCCTCTCAGGCTGTGCAGTCAAACCTGTGGACCCCATCCTCCTGCGAGGGGGGGGGGTCTGACATCACACACACACACATACACACACACACACACACACCTGGGGGTACAGACTGCACGCTGAGACGTGACACTGTGGTTAACTAACGTCGCGCAGCCTTCAAAACAAACCCTAAATATAATGCCTGATAAGTCCTTTGCAGAGAGCCGAATCTACAGTGCTAGCTAGATAACGGAATGAGATTTCAGCCGCACTCCTCGGGACACGAGACCGTCTCATGAGACTAGGGTCAGCAGCTGCTCTCTGTCCTTCCCTTGTACTCCAGCTAAGCTTATACTTAGATTTTGTTCACAAAAATTGGAGAAAATGCAAAACATTCGCATATTTCAAAAAAATCAAAGGCTGGGATTCCAGCTTCTCAGATTTCTCACGGCCCCCGAAACGAGCTGTATTATTAATTAGCGTAACCTTCTGCAAGAGCATGGCTTCCTGTGGAAATAGCCCTGTTACTCTCATCACCGCTGCTGACGTGCAAACTCTCTGGCTGGCCCTGTGCACCGGCCGTGTTTTGCATTTCAAATTCAGAAACGTCTGCGGTCCGGCAGTGATCTGGCCTGTGGGGGAGTTCAGCGGGAGTTTAATGTGAGCCGTTGCCCTGCAGGGTATTCTTCACAAACATGCTGAGCGTAATGCTGTGTTGAAAGTCGCATGGGATGCTCTAGTGTACCGGCCTGGTGACTTACTGTCAGGACTCATGGCGAATGCCTCAGGGATTGGGGACTGCGTCTTGGGTTCACTTAGTGTGGGGGAACTATTCTCTATCCTGGAAGTTCCTGTCAAGTCTGGCCCTTTGGCTAGTGGAATATCTGGAAGCTTCCGTGGCGAGTCCACCGGGCTCGGCGTCTCCGCTCTCCTCTGGGAGACCTCGGGAAGGCGGGAGGCGCTGTGGCTGACGGGATCGGCCCGCCTGTTCGCCTGATCTGTGCCCCTGGTGACGCCGGACGTCTCCGGCCTCCTCAGACCGAAGCGGGACGCCACAGGGCCAGCACTACCGTCTACGGTCTTGGAGGAGAGGTCAATGGAGAGCTCTGCTCGCCGGGAAGATCCTGATGGCTGCAGGCCAGGCTTTGCCGTTCGAGGGGTCACCGCCCGGCGAGCCTGAGGCAGTGCGGATGGTTCAGTCTCCTCAGTTTCAAACGACCTCTTCAGAGCTGAAGGAAAAAAGGTCAGATAAAGGTCAGGTAAAGGTCAGGTCAGATAAAGATCAAGCAAAGGTCAGATAAAGGTTAGATAAAGTCAGATAAAGGTTAAGTAAATGTAAGATCGAGGTCAGATAAAGGTAAGTATGTCAAATAAAAGTGACAATCACAATCGCAAAAAAGAAATGGATTTATTACTAGGGTACACATATTTTTAGCGAAAACGTCAAATGTGAACTGTAACTGTGAATGTTTACTCTACTTGAATAATTTGAGGTTAATGTCCTTGTATAAATTGAGTATTTAAAAATGTAGATGTAGAGGAAGTACAAAAGACAGGATGTCATCAATTAGCGCAAATGACACTGAGTAAGCAGTGCAAGTCAACCAGAATCAAATAATGTAGCATGACTTCAATGTATGTTTGTAATGCGAAGGTAGCAATAACTAACCATACTCGTGCTGCATCTACTTGAATTTTCGCGATACAGAACAGAACACAGTACAACACAACTACACTATATAACGTTTATTGTCTTCGGCCAAGAAATACATTTACCATTAAATATCTTGTGCATTTTTCAGGAGTATTTGAACCAGAACAGACTGGGTGGCAGTTAAATTTGGACATGCTAGAAAACAGACCCAGTTTAGATTAAAACCAAATATGCAGAGCTACACTTCAGTCAAATGTGTAAACAGGAAAAAAAAGAAAGTGCATCAGTCTCTGGAACACATTTGCTAAAATTGTAAGTGATCAGCACAAGCACCCGGCACTTTGTGGTAGCAGGTTTTTTTAAGGCAATCACTGCCACTGAGTACACAAGGAAGAACAGCAAGTCTGTCTGTCCCTCTTTGGACTCTGATAACTGGTGACATTACATCCACATGACACAAGGCCGTTTTCTCTTCCCTTTGGCAAGTTTTCAGGTATGTTACATTAATGCATGCTGACAGGTGTTACACCACAACGCAGTGCAGGGTGCTACAATAAAGTGTGATGCAAGGTGTTACACCACAATGCAGTGCAGGGTGTTACACTGAAGTGTGCTGCAAGGTATTAAACCATGATGCTGTGGAAGGTGCTTTATTAAAGCATCTTGTAGTGGTACAGTGGTTACCACTGTTTCCTCACACCTCTGGGACCTGGGTTCACGTCTCAGTGTGTGTGGAGTTTGCATGTTCTCACCATGTTGTCATGGGGTTTCCTCTGGGTACTCCAGTTTCCCCCACAGTCCACAAAACATGTTAAGATTAACAGGAGCTACCATAGGTGTATGTGCCCTGTGATTGGTTGGCGCCCCATCCTGGGTTGTTCCCTGCATTGTGCCCATAGGTTCCTGACCCCCTGTCACCCTGAATAGGACAAGTGGTTATTGAAAATATGGAGGTGCCATAGGACGTTGCATTTAGATGCAGTGTGTTATAGTGACGCACGCTGTAGGTTGTTCTACTTTGATGCAGTGTAAGGTTTCATCTTATTCCACAATAAAAGGCATTTCATTATGTTTCTGGCATTTGTGGCTGAGTGTTAAAAAATGTGCCCCGGGCTGGATGAGTTTCCTGAATGCCAGGTGGCCTGGAGTAAGCCGCACAGGTAAACACTGAGAAACAAAGAGCACCGACATGTGGGCCGGCCGTGAATGCCGAGTGAGAACGCCGGCAGGAAAGCCAAGCGTCATGGCAGCTGTCTAACACGCCATGCGCTGCTGCTGCAGAGTGATCAGGGGAAATAGCTGACAAACGAAAGGGGGTGGATGAGAGACACGCGGCCCCTACAAAATCACACACGCTGGCTTTTACTTCCAAAGAGGGGAGTTTCTTAGTGTCTCCCTGCTACAAAGAATTCCCTTAAGTCTGACTTCAATCTTATGTATTTTTTTAATGCAAAGAGCCTCTTCTGGGACCGTGAGCTCAGTCTTTCCAGACAGCAGGAGGAACCCGGACTCTAAGAGAGCAGAAGAACCTCTGGAGGCCTCGTGGATGAAGATGCATGTTCAAGATCTCCTCTCTCTCAATCACATGCCAACAAAGTGACTGAATTCCACCCTCACCCTTCAGGTGATTCCCCCCCCGCCCCCCCCCAACAGGCCGACCCAGAGACAAAGGGCAGCTTTATTTGGACACCTAATCCATACCGCATCAGGATCAGGTTTCCACCACAACGAGGAAGCAAAAGCATACATGTCACATGGGCCGCATGACAGAACTCTAGCCAATCACATGCCTGGGCATCCTCCTGCAGAACCAATATCATGGCCTCTGGTGTGTGATGTGACAGACCGCGCACAAAATAATCACTCAGTCGTTTAAAAATAGGGATTCAAGAACTATTAATAATAACGTGGATGTTACAGATAGCATCATAATCAGACGTCAGCCAAACAGAGGCTTAACTTGTGATGTCATTTCCACACACAAGCTGAAGGACATTTCTCCTGCCACCATCGCAGGTAAGAGGCACAGACAAACAGGCAGATGTATTGGTGCATTTTAGCATGTAACACACAGCATCGCTGGCAGGTTATTTTACATCCAAAGTGGGCTGATTCTCTTGATATAAATATTGAGCTCGTCAGCTAAACAAGTGAAAAGGTCGAAATGTAATATTGAAATCTTTCCTGCTTTATCGATTATAAATCTCTTTACAGGTAGAGGTGGCTGAGGGGTTTTATATAAACTCTCCCATTCTACTGTATTTGTTTGACTATTAACCTGCTTATTGTCATTCCTTTTTCTAAGGAAACGAGGTACAGGGGCAGCCCAGGGTGAGGTATCGATATATCGCAGGGCCATTCTGTCATTAGTAAATAAAATGCAAATTTTGCCTGATTATTTTACATCTTAACAACAGTTATGTGAAGTAAAGACCACAGATGTACAAGTGAGGAATGTTTTGTGGTCAGATGGGAGGGTCAGTCAAGATCCATGGAGTGGGTAGAGTCATGGTTCTCCAATTACTCTGCTGGCCAAAGGATCTGAACCCATGACCTTCCAGACACAGATTCCTTATCTACTCAGCTACACCCCACACATGAAAAAGGACTAAAACAACCTATAGAGAGCAAATGACAGGGAAACCGCATTACGGGGCTGTTTAGGTGCTGTATGGGTAAAGTAACACCTTAGGTGCCCCCTGATTTGGTTCTAGGTAATCCTGACAACAATGTCAAAATCTGCATCAAGAACAGAAGCCATGCAACAGTAAGCTATACATGAAAGACCGAACTAAAGACCAGAACAAATGTATCGTCGAAGCATCTTTACCTTCCGACTAGGTGACATTTGCTGCAGCAGAATTTAACCACAATTCACGGCAACTAATACCCAGTTAAAGCGGAGGGGCCTCCTGACTCTGCTGCCAAGGAGAAGTCGAGAAGGGCCCTGTCCCCAGGGCAAGAACTCATCAGCAGGAACCACCACACCTGAGCTACAGGAACCTTTACGCTCCCGCCCACCTCTGACATAACAATGAGTCTATAATGGTGATGATAAACAAGGCAAGTTTTCCAGCAATGTTGCTGGGCAACCGCCAATCACGTGAGACCAAGGCAAACTCATCCGGGTCTGGACGATCGCGAAAAGCAGCCAATGGCTGATTGAGGCTTTTCAAACAGAAATCTATGGCCCAATATCAATGGGCAAGTGGCCCAGCAACGTTGCCCATAATGTTGCCCTCAGTATCATCACACTAACAGGGCCCAAGCATGCTTTAAACTGATTTACAAGACTGCTGAGTTTGATATGATATACAGGATACGATACATGATACAATACACTCGATTATTCTGCACTCAAATGTAAGGATGACTGTATGAAACAAGAAACATTTACCACAAGACCACGAAACAATTTTAAAGATAAAAACAGAAGATAAAGATTACGTAAATGCACACAGAGAGCAGATACAGTAGTGGCTTCAAAGCGGTTTGTATCCTTGGCCAAGTTGTTTTACACTAACGTGCAATGGACACTAGCAGGAATTCTGACGAAGGATTCACTATAGTTGTGCAGCGTGCTTCTCAGCTTTCGCTTCACTGGCCTCAGAATTGATTTTTATGTGTCCCCTAGTACCCGAAAAGTGAATGACATCGGGCTGTCATAGGGGCCCGCATGTGTTTTGGGAGCAAAAATAGCTTCAAATAAACATGCCGGGTAGCTGAGCCAGCCACCTGGGGACGGGGCACCCTTACTGCACCCCCGCCCCAGTAGTTAGCCATGTCGTAGGTCTGGGAGAGTGCACAGCGCCCATAGCCCATCCCCCCCCCCCAAGCTGAAGTTCAGGCGGTTTGCCCCCAGGGCTGGGAAGTTAGACCAGACACTGGAAACTCAAGTTCTGTCTACCCAGACATTTTCGGCACCCGCAGAATTCGCGCATTCCATGGAATTTCCTTCCTCTGCCCAAAAGTCCTAAGAGCCACTCAGTATCTGCGCTCGTCGAGCCTGTGTTACCGGGCCAATCAGAGAGCTCCTCTCTGTGCACTATTTGTCCCATGGAAGCTGACCCTGGGCAGCCAATTATTTGTATACAAATTTTCTTCCGAACCCCGAACCAGCAGTTCTTGAGGCGAAAATGTAATTTTTATGCAGCCAAATATATGACAATATGCGCTACAATAGTTCCAGCAAATCTTTAGAGTCACACCTGACCAAAATTTAGAAAAAAGCCCTTAGAACTATTATTTTAATAAAAATCTGGCGACAGCAGGTGTGTAGACGCAGTAGGCCGTAATACCCTGTCGGGCAGGTGACAGCTGGACAATCTAGACAGAGCCAGGCAAAGGACAAAGGAGGGGGCGGGGGGGTCACATGCAGGGCAGACTCACTGGAACAAAGCAAAAACACGCACAAGCCATTATGAAGCTTAACACTCAAGGACAAACGGCTTCATCGGAGTACCACTTTACACCAGGTGTAAATCTATCGCTTTTCCCAGAAAGCTTTAACCGGCACAGACAGGACGCCTCCACCGAATACGAGAATCCCTCTGCTTTCGTTCACGCGCCGGGGCAACCTTGAGGAGGCCTGATCACATTCCGCAACTGCTAATGACAGGGAATGGAACCCAACATGTACTGATGCATTTCAGACAGAAATGCAAACAGCCGTGCAGTATGCACGAGGAACGGGTGGGGGTGGATCACTCAGCGGCAGGAAGGCAGAACCGGTGTTTTAAGAAGTGTCATAAGTCACCATAAGGTGATGAATCATCTCTAGCAAAAGAATGAAATATCACAAGCCAGAGGTACCAAGAGCCATCAGAAGTCGACCGTCCAAAAAATAAGGGCAAGGAAGAATGTTCCAGACCCATGAAATATCACTGCATTGGTTACTGTCAATCTTAAATAAAAACAGCCAAGTAGAGAACATTCAGTTAAGAGTACAAACAGGAAAATGAAACGGGGAGCAGAGAGAAAGATCATATCACACAACCAACCTTCAAAATCTGATATAATTCCTTCCAGGTGAGAATTAACACTGGAGTCAGACATGTCGCTTAGCGGCACCATGGGGCAGAACCGCGCCTCGATCAAGGTGAAGTTTCCCGCAGGTTCCCTGGGTCTTTGGATCCCAGAGCAGCAGGAAAGAGGAAAAAAAGTTCCCTTGCACAAATCCTAGCCCCGTGCTCTTAAAGGACCCGTTTATTTTGCCTGACTTTCTCTTCCAGGCTCAACGTCACAGAACTGAGAATGAGAGTGATGACAACCTCTCTCTCTCATTCTCCCCCTCTCTCTCTCACTCCCTCTCTTTCTGTCTTTCTCTCACTCCCTCTCTTTTGCTACCTCTCTGTCTTTCAATCTCTCTTTTTCGGTCCTCCTCTCTCTCTCTCTCTCTCTCTCTCTCTCTCTCTCGTTCCCCCCACCCTCTGTTTCTCTCTCTACACGTCAACAAATTCTCTTGATCTCTGCTGTGGTGTTTTATTTATTTATCCCAGTTACAATAAAAACAGCACTAATGAGCAGAAACACCAGTGCCTTCATAGATAAATACGTGCACATCTTCCCTTAACCTCTTAATGACATTTTTCACAATGCTAAAGTTCCTACATAGCAAAACGGAATCTCTGTTTTCAATCTGAAGCTATATGTAATGCTGCCGTCACACCAATTTGTGACTGTCACCTTCAGCAATATGTAACTGGAAAGAGAAATGGAATTCAACGTCTGCGCTCCTGAATTCCATACTGACTCTGATACTCACTTCATAGGGTCATCAGGACATTCTGCCTTTGAGGAACTGAGGCTGGCTTCTTACAAACTAAATTATATATGACTGCACTGAATATTATCTACATGTAAGTTCCTTGTTTGGCAACAAAATTTTTTACATGGAATCTGCCCTTACCAGCACAAGTATGACAGTATGATGTTGAGATTAATCAAAATAATCTCTATTACCATGCACTTCTGTTTTATTTTTATTTTTTACTTCCTGTGGTGTACAACGCACCCAACTGACTGCTACTTTAATATAAACCACCAGGTGTCACTGATGCAATCAAAACAGTATCCATAACCAAAACAGGGCAAATCACTCAGACAGGAAGCGGTGAACACCCATAGCTAGCTGTGTAAACGTGAGCTTTGAAATAGACGTATCAGCTATGCTAATAACCCGAAATCTGCCACACCCAGATAGCGGATAACATATTGCTAAATGAGACTGAACAATGCTGGACATCAACGCTGACCCAGGACTCAAGAGGTCACACACTGCACGGTAGTGACCAAGGTGGCATGTAGTTTGATGAGTTAGCGGTCCGTTCCCGGTCGGTGATGGGTTTGAATTCTGTGTCCGGCAGAGTAATTAAATCTTTCTTGGGTCCTCGAGTGAGACCCCGGGGATGCTGGCTGGCACTGCCTCTGACCCCCAAGTCTCCCTCGCTCCTAAATCACTCTAAATAAATACACGAACGTGAGCGTGTCTCCCGTGCACTCTTTCAAATGTGACAGGACTGTCACAGTTTATCCGACGCAACTGGATGGCTAGTACAAACTAATTCTACACTAAACTGTTCATTCAGTGCAGAAATGTTATCTCCTGTAATGGAGAGACACTGAACAGAAACACCAAGCTGCTCTGGTCTTTCCCAGGGGTTTTATACAGCAAAGCACAATGTCGGGGGGGTGGGGGTGTTGTGCTGCCTGAGGGATTAAAAAGCACTAATTGCTGGCGTCTTCCATATGGAGCATGTTTCTTAACAATTCGGCGTGGGACAGAGCTACAAAAAGCTCGCTGAATGCATTTTTTTGACAGTGCTGACAGAGCTATGCTTTGTCGGGGCACAGAAATTACTTGCAGACGATCCTTCTGGTGGGGGGGGCGTGGACAGAGGGGCCGACACAGAAGGAGTGGGGGTGTCATCCGAGACTCAGCTGCTCTTATCACCGTCGTTATGAAATACAGGTGACCGCGCCAGTACATGCCCTCTGTGCTGACCCAACCCAGGCTCCGTGTATGAATTGGCTCCACGGCTCATCACTCCGGGGCTGTTCACACAACCACATAATAAGTGCTGTTTACATAGCAACCGCTCAGTAAGCTCATTAGTCTTCCTGCAGCTGCAAGCGGGAAGCTGAGGGATTGGGGCTGCTCGACTCTTCTTCAAGCCTGACCTTTCGGAGGCGTTTTCAGCAAAGCTCAGCACATACGTCTGCAGCTCTCCGCTGCAGGAGCTCGCTGCACCTCTGCGCTGCATTTACTGCACTCCGCAAACTAAGTGTGTCCACCATTTTGAATCACGCAACACTGATTGCAACGGCGACGATGGGACGCCGAGTAGACGAAGGTGAGCCCGGAAATGGGCTTTGGGAACACAGGCTGAGCAACAAAGCAGGACTGACAGTGTCTCAGGATGTTACCGTTAAAGAGCATATCCATGCATAATGTCACCACCCTAACACTCAAAGGCAAATTTAATCAAATTCACAGGCAGAAAATATTTGCAAGAGTACGTGTGCTTGTGCGTATACTGTATGTGGGGAACCTCAAAAAAAAAAAAAAAGCCAAGACTGCCATCCTCTGGCTCTCTCTGGAACTGCAATAAACCATAGAAGTAACTTAGAACAAAACAAGGTCCCAAAAGAAAGTTTCAGAAATAAAAAGCTGCAATAGTCTTTAGTCAGCTTCTCAAGAATTAATGAATCAGCACTCGTATTATCTGACACAACTGAATCTCCTCAGCTACAGCACGAATACTAACTGTTACATCTTCTATAGCAGCTTACCAAGATCAGGGTCACAATCTAAACACCAAGATAAAACATCTTCAGAAACCAAAACCTCAACTTGAATGAAATGTAATACAAAGCAATCGATGATCAAAATCTAGCTTCAACAACTTTTCTATGTTACGCAACATCCCGCTGAGTGTTACTGCAACGATGAAACACAGGAAGTCTCTCTGATGACACGAGTCTGACAGTCAAACAGCCGGCCCTGACAGTCAAACAGCCGGCCCCAAGGCCCACAAATGCTGTGACTGCTGCCCCATGCAGTTGTCTCTCATCCAGCAGGGACAGCTGGGAATGCCCCATGGTCGTCTCTCCGCATACCACACAGTTCCTTGTCACACACTGACAGACCCACCGCAGACCCACAGACCTGGCGAATCCACTGGAGGTACGGTAACTCATTCTGAGGTGAGGCAGACGCCAGCGCCGCACAGCACAAGCCTGACACTAGCCTTCCATCCATCTTCTACTCATCCACGACAGTGTTACAGGGGGCTCGGAGCAGACAGCAGGCCAGGGAACGTCCTGGATGGGACGTCAGTCCATAGTAGCGCACCCACCCACACGGACGCATGTTTTTGGACTAGAGAAATCCATAAAAAACAGAAAATATGTGAGCGCCACCCCCACCGCACACAGCAGCTGAGGTCTCCTAGTGTGGAAACACTCCTTTACCTCGGTTAATCATTAGCTTCTCATTACCCTGGCAGGACGTAGCAGCCCACAGTCGGAATGCTGCTCGTGCTCAGTACAGATACCTGTAACAGTACAACTGGAAAGCACTTACAGTCCTGGTTAAGAGTTACATCCGTTGGCAGTATGGCTGCAGGTCATAATGGGTACGACAAGCCGTGCTGATTTAACATGTAGCCTGTCTGAAACTCGCAAGTTGGGAAACCGCAGCTCAGCACTAAGCTGGGGGGGCCACAATGGGACGGAGCGAAACCCCCCTCATTACCGCTCTGCGGCTGAGCGAGACGGGAAACAAGCGATGACTTACCTGAAATTCTGCCTGCCTCCATTTCCTGAGACCCCTCATACAAGCATGCAGAACATGTGATCGCCGCAACCTCTTCTCTATTCGTTTAAAACTTCCCGTTTTGTCTGCTCTCTCTCCTAACTACAATTATACCAGAAGTCCGAGGTCTTGCACAGCCGTGCACGAACGCCGCGTGCTTCATTACAGTCTCCCTGTTTTATTTTATAGGGTTTTGTTTCTGCATTCATGCCTCAGATGTATGACGCATTCGAAATGGAAAATCCTGTTTATATGACTTATGCTCATTACTTGCCCACACATTAGTAAATATGCTTCATATTATGCTCATTTTAAGCTGTACATGTAATGTTCCCTTTCTCGGCCCAGAAGTTTTAAGCGTTTTTTTGACAAGTAACAAGCCAAAACATAAACCTGTGACAGCTAACAAGCATTAACAGGCATCACCAAAGACAGAAGGGAGGGGTCCTTCTGGAGACGCTGGGAAAGAGTGCCACATGGTTTACACATGAAGTGGTTTACATATGAACATTTTACCGTCGTCCATGTAAATGAAGGAAACCTGGAAGACCTCCTTGATCACCTAAGCCGCAGTAAAGACGGATGGATAAACTGCTGTCTGAGAAGAGAACTGCCTGGGGGGGGGGGGGG
>JAABNX020000052.1:1364195-1407655 GCA_015163995.2 Mormyrus lacerda | reverse complement strand
GGTTAAAAAAACAGTGCAGGGAAGGGGGAGCCCGGCGAATAAACCGCAGTGAGGTTTTGGTTATGAATGGCCCTCGTCGGATTTGGTTCTCGCAGACGGAGGCGTGTTTTTGTGAGGTTGTGTTAAGATACCAGCCCCGCGGGGTCAGTGAGCAGGGCGGAGCTGAGGTTAGGGGCAGTATGAAGCCACAAGCCTGCGCCTTTCAGCACCTCCCGGCAGCCTCATCCATCCACTCGCACGGACCACCCAGCACCAGGCCCCGGGGAAGGGGCGGGTAACAAATGCAGGCTCCTCAGTCTCTACACAAACACATACACAAACAAGCGCGAGAAGTGAAGAGCTATGTGACACAAATGTTGCAGACTGAAGCTCCCTTGGGCATGGAAAGTGGCCCAGAGGTCGTGGAACTCCATATCTCTTCTCTTGGAAGAAAATGTCGCTTTTCCTGGGACACAGGAATCAGGCCATAACCAAGCCATACCGTGCAAAGAGACCTGTTAGCTCGTGGCAGTTAGGTCCAAGCAACTAGAGGAGGCGGGACCAAGACACCTCCTCTACAATCTGATTTGTTATCTCTCTAAACCAATCATTTTCCTTTCTGCCCTAAGAACATTTTTGTGTAAGTAAAACTCCCATGAGTGATTCTTTACAGCATGGTTCCAGGGTATCATGATTTACTTAGTGCTAATTTCTGCTAGGAAGTCTGTGAGAATCGCTGTGTTATATTAGCATCAAATGGTAGCGGAATTAGCATTCGCTCGTGTAAATTTGCATTTTGTTTTCCTGTTCCATAGCAGTTTCGTAAGCAGACAGTTGGAGATTTGCAGGTTCAGAGTTATTGGTAATGTACTGGTACATCGTGATATGCGATACCGCTAATAATAAATAATATATAGAACATGCCCTTTATTCCTTCAAGTAATACATGCATATCGACGCAGATCACTGGTATCCCAGTGCACTTCAGCCAATCAGATGGTAGTGATGCAACCAGCTTGGTTTAGTCACACTTTCGGTCTCGGTACCATCAAGGTATGACTCGATTCTTGGTGCCACTGGACAAGCACCATAAGCCAATCTCCTGTCGCTCAGCTGAAATCACGCTTGGGTTGAGACGGCAGGGTACTCACTGGGACTGGTAGGATCCGAGGGCTCCACTCTCCTCAACCTGCCGCTGGCAGTCCTGGCTATACCTGATGGAGAGAGAGGGATTAGCACAGATGGACAGGAATGGGACGATAGCTTAACCTCAAACAGCTTTGCCTGCCTCTGCAAGGAACACAGCGTCGTCACCGAACATAAACACACAAAGACTGTGTCCTCTCCATTTTGAAATCCAGTTCTTATACCAATCCAACGGTTATCAAATAATTCGATTAAAAGTCGCGCCATAAATCCACAGCTCCAGACTGTGATGGTTGATGCAGAGAACATTGACTAAATAAAGCTTAATGGTTGGAGGACTTGTTGCTGCATATCATTCCCGGGTCAATGTAAACTTAACTCTTAAATGTCCTATGAAAATCTGCACCACAATATATAAATGCAGAAGGAATTTTGCATCTATTCAGTCAAAGACTTGACAACCATGGCAGTTGCCATGGTGACGAAAGATGGCACTTTGAGGGCTGCGACACTTCAACCACACAGCGAGGGACTGGAAGCCACATTTGGTGATTCTGCCTGTAAGAATTTTCACCGATGCCTGTGGGCTGAGGAATGAAACCACAAGGGAAATCTAACTTTCCAGCTTGCCCTAAAAGCAGGACAATGGCTGTGCAATAGCAAAACAGTAATGCTGCACACGTGCTTCACCAGAGGAGTACAATGCTCATTTTTAGACATTCTTTGTGGGAATTAATTACATTACTACGATTTTTCTTTATACTTTCGTATTCGATATTTACTTTAGGAAACTGTTAAGGTTTGATTCATCGTGTTTGAATGGTTGGTTTTTTGTGGAAGAACAAATTTTAAAAATCAATTAAGAAATACCTTGTACCGTGATCAAATGCGAGGGAATTTGCGTATCAATCAAATAAGGGGTTTCGATAAAGTGCACCCCCTAGAGGCACTCTGAGGCCATGAAGGGCCATTTGAGCAAGCATGCCGCTAACGGATCTACTGACCAATCAACAGCCACATCATGACCTATTGACCAATGAGGAGACGACCTATCAGCTGTGAACAAATAAAGGCGAAGCAGGTACCGCTTACTAGCAGGCAGCTCCTGGGTGGGGACTTGGCCAAAGGGCGTATTAATGCTAAATCACCACCTCTCTAAACTTAACTGCATTCATTGTTTTGCAGTTATAGGAAGCCTGTTTCAACACTTACGTGTACTCTTCTCTGCTCAGTTTCGCAACTCTTCCATAAATGACATTTCAGATGCTGGGGGGTTGGTATTACATGTTGAGACAGTCTTGCAATGTTGCAGCATTATTATCCAGGCGAAGAACTTGCCCAAAGTACACGTCAAGGTGGCGTGCCAACACGAAAAGGTGATTTTGACAAATTATTAATTTCCAGCTCGTGTTATTCAAAAAAAGTAACATATCCTTTTCAGTCCCCATATTGCATAGATCTGTTGAAAATAATTTTGGCTATAATGTTCCAGTCCGACTCTACGCTAGTTTAATAAATTGAGTAACACTACATCCACGTCGAGCGTACAAACTAGACAAGGGGAAGGCGCGGTAATTGCTCACAACCTTTACTAGGCAGAAACATTTTTCTCACACCCTTTGATACCGCATTTATTGCATGTAATACATGGACCGAACCTAGCAAAACAGTATCCAGATAAACTCAAAAACACAAGTCTGAAAAGCAGCAAAGTACAACATGAGATAGGCCTACCAAAACATTAAATAAGACTAACGGTAAAACGTGAATTTGTATATGTTTCCCTCTTAGTTCAATGTTGTAAACGAAAAAAATCTCCAAAGCCAAGGCTAATTAAGTTAAATACTGAAGAGTAAGAAATAGGTTCGTGACGCGGTTTTCCGCTGTCCTGAGACACTGCTCCCGGCATTTATTACTCACATATGAGTTAATGGTTGACTACAGGTACCCGTGGGTGTGTCAGGCTGGCCATCAATCACATGACCGGCTACAAGAACGCGAAGACCCATGGCAGAGTGTTAAAAAGGAAATGTAGCTACCCCTTATGCTAGCTGATACTTGCTTATCTGTTAGGACCGTGCAAATCCCAGTCTTCAGTTATGCGCATTGGAGGAGAAGTAGTGAGATTTTTGCAAGATCCAGCATGCCTTTGCTCAGACAATGCAGAACGATATGCGAAGGTGACTCAGGTAATATCGGGAAAGCCCAGCATTCCTGCTTTCGCACAGTGCGGAGACCTGAGTTCAAATCAAAGCAAAATCATAAAACAGCTGCACATCTCAATGAAAAAGTAAACTCACACATGTAAACATCCAGAGGAGGAAACCTGCCCTTGAACTTAAAGGCTTCTAAAGTTCTGAAATTCACGTGATCTTTTTTTTAACTGCATCTATTTTTCTTGCTATAACTTTGTTTATATGCAGTCGTCGGCTCAAAGGTTTCCCTCTCTTAACTTTCCGTGAGCTACTTATTTCAACCAAAACTAACTTTTAACCAGAAATTTAATATGGTAAAATGTCATTAGAGACGGTAAGTTGCAACTGGGATAACTAGTTTGTCAACCGTTTAATCCAAATTCATAATACAGACTGCCATTAAATATAATTTACCGTTTACACCACAAAACCGCAAAGCTGTCGTTTGTTCTGCTAGTTTGCTAAAAGATGTTATAACTGCTGACGCTAGGCTACTAGATATTCTGGATGGCAACGAGTACAAACGGTTATAAACAATATACATATATAATTGCCATGTATATAAACGAAAAGATAGCTTAAGGAATAAAATGTCAGAGAGCAGAAAATAAACAATAAATAAATGCAAAGCAAAACAGCGTCCAAAAAATCGCGTATGACGAAGACAGCTGAGCAGCATGCCGATTCCCGTAGGCTGTGATTCCTCTTAGGCGCATTTTCATTCCCAATGGAGAGCTGTACCATATTAGGAACACGCCTGCTCCCCCCTGTATGTCCGCAAAGTACGCGGCTAGGAGGTCAACGCACCCCACTACTTTTACTGGCACTGAGTTCATTAACACCGAGCACGTTTCAAAATGAGCCAAAGTATCAATAAATACAAAACGCAAATCTTTCCAGGCAAATACAGCACCTGTATATCCCGATTTCCTCATGTTCCGTCTTGATCGTAGTGAAGAAGAAACTTTAAGATCTGATTTCACTTTTCTTTTAATTTTCCAGTACGGTATTCTTGAGTATAATCGTCTTCATTAAATGCTCGGATTTCCAAAAATCAACTTGGCGGTGCTGTATTAATTTTCGTGAAAGTTTCCTTTGTTCATTCTACGTGCTTTCCCGGAGACACCTCTGTGCATGGAGTACTTTACTGATCCGCACTTGGACGAACAAAGTTCATTGTCATTTAACCTGTACTTATAAATGAATTGGGCACTTCAAATAATTGAACTGTCTGCGTGCCGACAAAAAGAAAAGTCAGGAGCGTGGACAGGCTTGTACCTGACCTTTTTACGCACATCCTATTTTAAGGCGGGACCTGTCTGTACAGTAATCCTTCTCTCAATAAAGAAAATTCCCAAGTTGCATACGTTTTGTCCTGGTCTCCAGGTCGGCATTTTAAGGAGGTTATAGTTTAAACCAGGTAAACCATGTAGTTGCGATGTCTCCTTTAAGCAATTTTGTTAACTACATGGTTAATAAATAACATCACGCAGTTACAATACTTGTGTGGAGAAAAAAAACATATTCACTGAAGTAATCAGTGCTAATTATGCGCAACGTTATTTTACTTTCTAGTTAAGATGCAAATATCTACATACTAAATCCGTTTTGATATAATCACAGGTGGCATAGTGGCTATTGAACACAGATTATCAGTAAACAGATAATCAGTAGCTCAGTAAGGGGCTATTGGAGATTGGGTATTTATGGCACAAGCATAGTAGCACGAAAGAGAATATAGGGAGAAAGGGAGGACCCGAAACTAACTTTGGTGGACTAAGCACATTTACTTTTTCCAAGAAAAGTTCATCCCATATTAACATGCAGCGGTATATGATGCAACATGTTTTTTATTAATAAATATTAGCATTATTAACGAGGTTAATAAAGAGCAGAGCCACTTGCATGTAAGAGCATGCGGCGCGGTTATAGGTGTTGACAGCTATATCACAGAAGCTATGCCATGCATCAGCTCAAAGATGACGCTGTCTCCATCGGCTCTGGTGACCGCACCATGAGTTTGTCCCCCGAGGCCCTGGTGCCTCACGTCTTCCCGGCACCAGCCACAGCCAATCAGCAGGCTGCGCCGTCGGAATCAAGCGGAGTCTGAGAGTCAGTGCGACCCAGTCAGCAGCCACCCAGGACCACGCTGTTTCGACAGACACGGCCGCTATAACGTACCCTATAATCTTCTGGCCTGTGAACGGAGCTCACACAAATACCGATGTCTTCGCCCGTATTTTTCAGCCGGACAATGGCGATGACGTGTCAGTGCTGGCGAGGTTTTAAAGACTGTGGTTTTCCTGTGACTGGCTGGATTTTCTGGAACACGTTGCCTGGTCTGAAGCTATTCCGGTTAATTTCGGAGATAGACCGTACAGACGTCACATTTCTCCCAGCATACTGACAATTTAAAACTACTTATATCCTCTTACAAACCGGACCTTCTATATTTTAACAAACCGCCATATGTAGCGTGTGCCAAATTAAATCCTAATTTCAAATTGTGCTTTTGGTATAGTCAATGTAAGCATACTACTGTCAACTAATTTAAGCTGCAAAAACATTCCAACTGAGGATATTTTTTAAAATAAGAAGGTTAATTGTGTAGAAACTGACCCCTAGTGGCCCCATGGTGCATGGCAGATCGTGACATTTATTCCTAACCATGGGCGCCGCCCCTTTGAAAGCATATCACCCCCCACCCCCTGCTACTAACCTTGACTTTTCTTTGCTAGAGCTGAGTATATATTTCCAGATGCTTTCATCCAACATGACGTGCAATTAAGAGATTAGGGTCAGCTAGTGCCTGAATCAGGGAAGGTTATCATTCTGGTGTTATTATCTGGTAACCAGTGACCTTACAATCACAGACCGGATGTTAACCTACACACTACCTCACACTACAGCATGGGCGTCGCCGCCATTTTTCGTTTGGACCCCCTCACATTTAGCATAAAATATTATTTTAATGCCAGTGTGTGTCCCCTCACATTCAAAAATGCTTGTGACGCCCCTGCACTACAGGCGTTTGGAATCAAAATAAACCCAACCCGCGACTCCACCTGTCTGAAACTCAGTTAGAGGGCTGAGACACCATGCGTCTGTAATAAGTTTGATAATCTGGTGTTTAGCTCAAGGAGAGAATGCCGTATCATTCCATCTAGAAAGAATGAACACTTATCAGATCGGAAATCTTGCACCACAGGATAAACATGATGACTGTCTCAGTGACTTGGTACTGTACATATTGGGATTGCCCTTGCAGCTGTGTGTGTGTGTGTATGGAACCGATCATGGTCGTATGTCAACCGGGAAATAAACCTGTCATAGCTCAATTAATTGCCCCACATTATCTGATTTGTTCAAAAGCAGCTTCCCCAACACTGTGTGTGTTATTCTTCATTGTGAGTGTAATTCGAATAAAATGTACACGGGCCCCTTACAGCCTACCACAGCCAAAGGTCAAATCATCAGCTCTCATAAAGGTCAAATCATCAGCTCTCACAAAGGTCAAATCATCAGCGCTTAAAATGTGTGGTACACTCAGGCATAACATTATGGTATCAGCTCACTTATAAGGAAAGAGTTCAATAAAACGTTTATTTTATTTTGCTGGTACATCCCTTGTTTCAACTATCTGAAATGCTTGTATCTCTTCTGAGAATCACAAAACAGGTTTTTAAGACATGAATGGTTTTGTTTTTGCTTTTTTAAATTAACGACTTTACAATTCACATACTGTCACAACGCATTGTATAATAATACTGCATTAATGCCGCATTAATCCCTGCAGTAATAACTCGACAGAATGCAACAAATTAAAAGATGGTAATAATGAATGGTGAAGAGATAATAATAATAATACATTCTTACACGGTGTGTAGGCCTCATTATGTAATAGCATCGCATGTGATGAAAATTTGTTACATTTTCACCAAGTTATTACATAATGCATTGTTGCACATCCACAGATCCATCTTCAATGGCTGCCTATCCAGTACATAGCCGTGAGCCAGATTTAATGTTATTATTAAAACACATGATTAAATTTAAGCCATTTAAGAAACCTACAATAGGGTGACCATCCATTCTCTTTTTGCTGGACTTTTTGGTGCATAAAACATCTGAAATGCCTGGGATTTTGCTTTATTTCATGTTGACATATGCATTCTACAGCCAAAATACTTTCTGTGTGTATATATGCGCTTCTTTGATGCCAATCTTTGCATCCTGTCCCGGGTGTGCTCATTTTTGCAAAACACAATATGGTAAAGTCTACCTACCTTACTGGATTTAAGGTTGTCTGGGCTAAATGCAAATACAAACGTATGAAGATAAAGTGCATTTAAACGGGGGTACCTTAAATCCAACAAGTTATCCAGCTAAGCAAGAAATCCTGCTCTGTGATACAGACCCCTGTAGTTGTTACAACAGTACTACTCAATAAACCATATGGCACCCAAACCACAATCATGCTAAAATAATTTGAATGGGTCTATATACTACAATTTTCATATCTCAGATTTAGGTCTTATTTGGCAAAAGGCAACTTGGAAAAATGTTTCTTTAATCTGTTGTTGAAGGGCTTTACATGAGAAACTGCCCACGTCCTGTCAGCTGAGAAGGGCCTCAAAAACCACAATCAACATGTTTACATACTGCATTCAGGCCAACGTGCAAAACTTGCAAACATGCTTTTGTATTGACTCACTTAATTACACTGCTGTGCATTCTGGAAAAAAGTGTCGGATGTCTCCGTGTTTCAAGGTGATTCCATGCAATTTTGACATTCTGATTTCAAATAAGTAGCTGAAATTTGGCTATAATGTCAGGATTTTTCACAAATCAAATTATAATTTTAGCGTGGTATTGGAAAAAAAAAACTTTAATAACTTTTCAAAGTTAAACAAAATTTAATAACTCTTGAAAGCGACTGGGCACAATAAAATGGGAAACAATATCGGAATAGGCTTGAGACACTGCAAATAACAGTATATTTTCAAACCTGATCAGTTCTTTTGCAAAAAACTGATTGACAATACAGATGATTTCAGGAGTTCACAGCGACATATGCAGCATGGGAACATCAGTATGGCTTTCATTTCCAATTACAGTGAGCATTCCTATGGACAGAAACATTCCATTCCTTCTGTGTTCTCTGTGTTCCTCAACACCTGTAGCCTCCTTTTAAGATCCAGCAATAGTTCACCATCATGTTAACATCTCATTTTCTCCCTTACTGATGTAATGTAATCGCAACACTTCCATCTAAGGCACCTTGGGGCTATTCTGTTGCGGCACTATGTAAAAACAAATTAAACTGAATATTTCCATTGCAGAAGTAACAATCCTCAACATGATTTTTCGGTTCACACCAGATCGCTGGAATTCCAAAATTAAGTGATTTTTCCACACCCTTGCTTCAGTATCCAACCACAACCCCCCCACGTCTTGCATAGTATATGAGGTGCCCACAGCTTGTGTTGATCTCCAAGCTTCATGCCAAAGTACATATCATAGGCTTTTTCTCTTTGTCTCTGTAGAGCAGGGGTGTCAAACTCCAGTCCTGGGGGGGCAGAGCCCTGTGTAGCTTAGTTTTAGCTCGCTCCACCACAAATGATTCAGATCAAGAGCTGTGTGGGTAATTAGCACAATGACCTGAATGAGGTTTGTTAAATGAGGGGAAACCCAAAAATGTGCAGGGGCTCTGGCCCCCCAGGATTGGGGTTTGACTCCCCTGCTGTAGTGCGTAGCTTCCGCGGAGGTAGCAAAATGAATCTGGGAAATCAACAGAACTTGTTTTAGATGAACAGCTTTTCATAATTACAGCTGCCGTGGTGCTTATAATATCTTTATAATAAGCAACACACTACAGTTCATGGTGCAGCCAGCACTGATGTTAATATCTCGCATAAAACATAAAAATTGAGCTCTGGTGATTTGGTTGAGCACAATATACATGAAAGAATTTTACGCTACGGGTAATTTCATCAAATATAGAATGGACATTATTTTTGAAATTGAAACATCAAAATTAAGTAGAAAAACATGCTTTTTGCAAAACATCAGAAATCATGTATAGCAGTGTTATCCACCAACAGAAATGATGACAGCAGACTACGGTGCCACATTCATGTAATGGAGAGATACAATTTAATAGCAGTTAAGAGAGTGTTAAGAAGTCACTCCTCAGAATGTTACAGAGTATTTGCTGCCAGATTCAAGGTCAGATCTCTCCCATGACTGCTGTTGACTCAAGAGTTTCAATTCTCACTCATATTTCACCAAAAAGGAAGCCCCCACCCACCATTCTACACCACTTCTGACCGCCGCTTCAGAGTAAGCATAGACTCATAAGTCTCCATTCCGTCACCTATATCAGTAGGGTTCTGGGGGACCTGCAGACAGTCCATGTTTTTCAGGAGCTGGGAGGGAGGAAAAACATGGACTTTCTGTGGGTCCCAGAGGACCGGATTCGGAAACACTGCATTAGATGGCGATTTCACCCTTTACACCTTAAAACTCCTAGAAGTAATTATGCCCAGCATTTTTCATATTTGTCAGCACTGTGACTGCATGTGTGGTCCAGGTATACCCTACCTTGTGGGGACCAAATGCCCCCACAACGTGATGAATCCGTTTTTTTTCCAGTTTCTTCGTCTCCATATGGGAAAACTCTATTTTATAAAAATCTGTGACTGCGATGAAAAAACTAAAAACGAAAAAAGTCTTAATTTTGGTTCGTTACTTATGGTTATGGTTAGGGCTGGGTAGATATTAAGGCCGCCATAGTTAGCATTAGCATTTTTCCCTTTGAAATGAATGAGCGGTCCCCACAAAGATATGATTACACGACAGAGTGTGTGAGAGTTTGTGTGTGCTTGGAGGTTGCATGTTCTCCAAATATTGTGCGAGATGCATTCCAAAAACATGCATCTCTAAATTGCTCACAGTATATGACTGGCATTGCTCTGCGATGACCTGGCACCCCATCCAGGGTCTGCCCCCTACAGAGGTGGAAATTTCAAATCAATAAAGTAAAAATCCTAGCCAAGTCTTTGTTTCAACCAACTAGATGAGAACTCTGTGACTTCAATTGGATGGTTGAAACAAAATCTTGGTCTGGATTTTTACGTTCTGCGTTTTACAAAATGTCCATCTCTGCTACCAGGGGAACAGACTCTAGGATCCCTGCAACCTTGACTAGGAAGAGCGATTAGAAATTTGACAGACTATTCTTTTTCCACTTTCTATTGCAGCATTTCTCACACAGGTCTTCTTGGACCTATTAGACCTTTTGGGTCTGAAATATTACACACAAATTGAAAATGTGATACATATGTTAAAAACAAGGAGGAACTCAACCGTTCTATATTCTTTCACATTTTTATTAGTTTGCTTCACATATTAAACTGTACATATGTTAGTAGGAAATGGGATGGAAAAACAAGATATGGCTTGTCCCAGAATGATTGTTCTGTAATATAACAGGTCATGCATCAGATGGTCCTAAATAGTACTTAGCTTTAAAACTTTCTCTTGTCAGCATTATTGCTGCTGCATATTGCAGCTGTATAAATCTGCCGCCTATGGTTTTGCCTGCTAGCGTTTCGAAGCTTCAGCACCGCTCGCGTGCCTCCGCATCATCACTTCATAAACGCTGTCGTAACATCTGTCCGGCGCCTTTCTCTTGCGGAACTTCTTTACCTGTCGAATAAATCAACGAAGACATCACAGAATTTAAAAGGCACATCTAAGTCGGCACCATACCAGACCTCTCTTCACCCAGTAATAATCACCTTAGGAACGATCCAGATGATGAAAATGACTATATATATAAAGACCGACAGCACTGAGAACACAATGGTCAGGATGAGGAAAATCCCTTGGTCACCTGAGTTTCAGAATAAGCGGAACACGTATGTCAGTCATGGTTTTATGCATGCCAATAGCAACATTAAGCACTTTCCGACTCATGTAAACATTTTATTTCAGAGCAGTTACATCAAATAGCTCCAATAAAGGACTGCAGAACCAGTTTGACACCTACCAGCAGCTGAAACGCTTGAATAGACAGGGCTGCAATTTTCACCTGTTCGACACATTAAATGCAGTAACATTATGCTCCTGCAATCTGACACTTCGCCGCTTTATCCTCCAACTCTACCTCTGTCTCTTGCATGTGTACATATGCAGTGTCTACTGTGGTTTTTGTCCTATTTTTCGCATTAGTCTTAAGTATTTAAATACACAGTATTCACATAATAATAAAACCCGAACACTTGTAGCTGCATTCACGAACTTTGCCGAAATCTATTACAGTAATATACGATTAAGCGCGTGACTGGTCAACGTAAAGATCAGGATAGTAAAAATTTTCCCAAATGACAATTTGCTGGCGATTAATACCATTGGTATGGCACTGCAGGCTATAGAAAACTGTAATCTGGCATTACATGTGTCTTTCTTAGTATTTTTGTGAAAATTCTTAGGTCGGCATCAGAATAAACTTACCGCTGACCGCAAGTAGCGTGACACCGCTGTATTGAGCGCCGCTTGCGGATGCGTATCGGCAGTAGTAAATTCCAGAGTCAAAGTCGTTTATTTCGGTCAGCGTGAAGCGGAGGCTCTGTAGGGTCCCCGAGATTTTTACTCTGTTGGCTTCCCGCGCTTCACGCATAGGATCAGATGACCCATCGTAGGAAAGCAACAGGGTGTCCTCTTTATACAGATTTACTGCCTGAATGTCCCGATGACTGTCCGAGCAATTGATGGAAAACCAATCCCCAGGCCTCAGGTACAAAAGCTTCCTTTGCGCTGTGGATAGCAATGAAACCCCGGATTATAATTCAGGTAACGAATATATACAATCAATCACGCAGATGCATTGAAATCAGCCAACATAATGCATGGGAAAAGCGGGACAGAAGACAGATGTATGATTTAAAAATACCTCAGTACACTTCATCCATTTTAAACGATGCTAGATGTTTCTCTTAAAGCTGCGCAGCGAAGGCGCAGCATGAAATTTGCACTAGTTCACAAAACAGTTTATAACTTTACAACTTATAACTTTAAAATATTATATTAAATTTTTTTTAAAGGATTCTTCAAGTAAAACGCATAACAATACATATTTTTAAATACTGAAAAATGAAACAATAATAAGCAAAAAGACAACATTCATTGAATATATTCAAACTCACCATTATTACACAGAATTAGGGAAAAAAATACGAGTAAAATGAGACAGTGCTGAGACGCAGCCATCGCATTAAGTGGGAAGGCAAACAGCAGTAGGCAGGTAAAGCTGTTCGGCTGGCGTCTGTCGCCCTGCGGCCAGGAAAACATTTCCAGGAAATAGAAAAAAAGAAACAGCACTAAAATATTTTGCTAGTAAAACACCTTGTATAGTAAACACTAGTTTACGAGCGTAAATATACGTTGATGTTTCATTTATAAAATCTCAGAAACCACTGAAGTAGATGCTGAAGAACAGAACAAGAAAAATCAATACTACTACATACTCTTCCTTCGGTTAAAGAAAAGCGCTTTAGTTCCGAGCAGATGCTCTCCCAGTGCTCGGTAACGGCTTTCTCAAATGATTGTACTAACCACGGAATACCTTGGAGCAGTAACGACTAGATAAAACAGAACAGCACAAGATGCAGACACTTGCACTGCCATTCAGCGGAGACTGACAGTCACCTAGCTTCCCACGATCAAATCAGCCTGGGAGCATTCGGGTCGAAGACGATTGTTTTTTTTTCCCAGAGCGATAGAGAGCCGCTGCTTACTTTTACTTTACTAGGCTATCATCCAAATGATTTAATAAAAATAGCTTACAGAGCTCCGCCAACACATTAAAGTCATAAAGGCACATATATAAATAGGACTATATATTTATTTATTTTTATATATATATATATATATATAAACATGCACTAGTTATGTTTGCATGTTCAGTTTTCTAACATTGCGTTTAGCGCGTGAAAACCTTGTGTTAATGTGGTAAGAGCTAAAGTGGCAGCAACTTACCACTTTTTCAGTTCGATTCAGTTGATTTTTTTAAAAGTGCCTTTAAAAGCACTTCAGAAGAGCGCAGCAATCCATTATAGCACCGTTTATACAAAATGGTGCACGAATCAGCGACAAGGGAAGTGCAAGTGAAAGTCAGATGACAGGGAAGAAGAGGAACCAATTAAGAACTCCTGAGTTGGTTGAAAAAAAAACCTGTAGGTCCAAGGTAAAACAGCAGCCCCCCCTCCAGCATAATGGAAAACACGGTTCACTCTGAGATGGAAACTGGGGTCGTAGTCCGTTAGCGACCGAGCTCTGTGTTAGTCGATATGTCGTTGGTCACACCCATGATGTCACAGTTTGTAAGCTTCATCAACGATGTCACACTTCCATGGGACAGAATCAGCACTCCAGTTCAGATGGCGCCCACCCTGTGCACCATCTGGATATGTGGACACGTCATACCATTATCCCTCTTCTGCACTGTATGTGGAGTTTGCAGTCTCTCCCCCCAGTTTCTTCAGTACCCTAAGGTCCAAAGGCATGCAGTTACGCTAACTGGTGTCTCTGAATTGCCCAGTGAGTGTGAATATGACATGTTCCATAAAATGCATCAGTATCCCATCTTGGGTATACACCCCTAGGATATGGTCCCACTTGGAAGATGGACTGACGGATGACAGCCAACGTTACAGAGTTTAATTCAAAATTTTAACCCAACACTTCAAAGAGTCCTAAAAATGAAGGCAGACAGGAAACGGAAAAGAATCAGTATCGAAAGAATCCTGTAGCCTCACACCCAATGCCTGAATAAGGAAATTCCCTCTCGAAATTGAATAAGCAAATGTTTGTGCTTATCGACATAATGCCCTGCAGGACAGAGTAGAATTTACTTGGGAGATTGAAATATGGCAACTTTAGCAGTGATCTTCACAACAGTCTATACATCCACTGGGTATTGATGATGCATTTTTAAGGCTCTGTATGATTCTCTTCTATATTCCCCAAACCTGTTCAAAAAATAAACGTGACATCCTGTACAATCACTGTCTGGATTTCTGTGATCAGTCTTGCTTGCAGTATAAAGAACAAGTTTGTAAGTTAAGGACACTAATGATCCAAGTGATGATGTTGAGGAAACATGTTCAAAATGACTGAAACTTACCATCTGTCACCCTGACAGGTTCTTCATCAAAGTGCCGCCGAGCTAAAGGACAATAGATGGTGGGATCAGGGTCACATCAAGGTCATATCAAGGTCATCCTTGCCATGGTACCGTAAGAATTCCCACAGTCCCAAATCGAATAGAAAGCGATGGAAAGTGAAGTGCTGAGGTTGAAGTGTGGTGTCGTTTCGAAGGTGATGAGGACAGGATGCGAAACAGAAGGCCGCACTGAGAGGAAGAGCTGGGCTCCATCTCCCCACGCCGACCTCAGGCTGCTCACCTGCAGCACAGACCTCTCTCCTCTGAAGGAGAATGAGGACCAGACAGCCACAGACCAGTGAGCCCAGAACGACGACGCTCGCTGTGACGGCTTTGTGGCCCCTCCTTGCCGCTGCCGCCTTCTCTTGACCTGTATACATTTCAAATTTTGCTTCAACCAATTATAACTACTGGAAGATTTTCTCAAATTAATCATCCATCCATTTTCTGTAACCGCCAACCCTGTTCAGGGTTGCCAGGGGTCCCAAACGCATCAGGCAGGGAACGACCCAGGACGGGGCTCCAACCCATCGCCGGCGAACACACACACACACACACACACACACACACACACACACACACACACACTTTACCAACTCTAATTAGCCTCAGCATGTTTTTAGACTGTGGGGGTGAATCTGGAGGACCCAGAGGAAACCCCCTATGACACAGGAGGAACATGCAAACGCCACAGACATGGAACCCTGGCAGAGACTTGAACTCTGGTCTCAGGTGTGAGGAGACGGTGGTACCCATTGCCTCACCATGCCGCCCCCTCAAACTAATCAACATAACTTTTTGTATTATTCAATGAATACAGCTATTTGTTTGATTTGGGGTAATTATACTTGAGCACTACAAGTCCTCAAACCTTCAACCACAACCCACCCACCCAGGTCAGGGTCATTGGGGAAGCTTAAGGCACAAGGCTGGGCTACACCCTGGATAGGACATGCTTCCCAGAGCGCATGCACACACACACACACACACACACACACACACACACAATATGGGCAATTCAGAGATGCCAGTGTACCAACTAGATGTCTTTAGGCTGTGGGGGAAACTGGAGCACTTGGGAGGAAGAAGCCTTTGTGACAAACTAATCATGAAGAGCTGGGACAGGATTCCAACCCTCAGCCCTGGAGCTGGGAAGCAACAGTACGACTATTCATTTATACAAGTTCCTCCTAAATGGTAATCATTGTGTATTATTTTTGTCACTCTATTCCTCAAAGCTAATGCACAGTCGTGGCTTACAGGCCAGAAGGGCATTCTGCATGAAAATAAAAGCGAGATGTACCTGGAACAGCAAAGCTTAGATGAAGTTCAGCCTCGGCCTCCTTGTCCCCAGCACTGTTGACCAGACAGCATCGGTACCTGGGGGAGGCCGAGGACGCCCTCCTCACGGCCAGCTTGCTGACAATGTCGAAGCGCCCGTCTGCGGTTTCCCTCGCCACAGTCTCAGCGCTGCGGGACCAATCTTTGCCATACTGGTCGTACCACAGGATGGACCCCTTTGGATAACCGCCCTGGGCACTGCAGAACATTTCCACCGCCATCTTGTCTTGAATGTTACTCTCTGGGACGGAGGACACGATTAGCCCAGTGTACCTGGCTGGAAGGAGAGTATATGGAACAAGAAGAAACACAGACACAAGCAGGACAGTCATTTTTATTACTCATTTATTCAGCAGCTTCTTGCTTATCCTGAATGTTTCTTTTCGTTGGGAAAAACTGATTTCGCCTTTTAACTAGGACACTGTTCTTTTGATAAAATACACTGTTTTGATCACGGGAAGATGGATATCGGACTGCCTACAGCAGCAAAGGAACACAAAAAGTGCAAAGATACAAACGCACTTTACAAAATCTCTGAAGTACAAAGCCAGTACACACACCACGACGAATACTCAGCGTGTCTGGTACTAGCCGTTTTATAACAGAAATGCTGTCCTGACATGCATTATGGCTGAAGGTAAGCGTTGAATGGCAGACAAAGATTATGATTTAAAAAAAAAATTAAAAAAAATAAAAAACACCCAGCAACATCTGTATGAGGAGCTGCATTTCTCAGGGAGGCGCTCGGCAGAGTAAGAGTAAAATTACCAGGTGAAAAGCTACAATAAGACTAACAACTAATCAAAAGGACCTGGATTGATTTCCCTTAAGCACAGAGTTCTTGCTGTCTGCTGATTGGTCAGTCTCCTATAATCATGCATGTGTCACTGATGTTAATGTGAAACAGCTGGATGAGTTTCAATCAAGAAAACAAACCAGTCAAAGCACAAGAACTGAACTATTTAGCAAAGCACAGGAGCCTTTCAGTAAAGCCTGAAATAGCTCAGTGTCCCCCTCCCCCTCAAACATGGATTAGATGGTTTCCTCAGTAAGTGCTACTCCAGGCTTCAGTACAGACCTATGTGGTAGAAATTTCTCTGGAGTTAATTTGTTTAAGAGTCTGACAACACTTTATTACCTCAAAGCTTTGGGGGAACAGACACTCTGCAGTCTCGTAATCTGCTCTCCGAACAACAAGTGCATACATCTTTTATAGCCAAAAATGTGACATTTTACAGACAGTTTCATAAGGGGTCAGATATCTGTAGACATCAGTTAATTCTGTTAAACTTGATCCATTATCAAATGAAGGCAGGGTTAGTCTTCATGTGATTACATCACCCTGCTCAAACAAATTCATCTCACTTCCCCTTAAGTTCCTTTCATTCTCTTTTCCCAACACATGTCTCCCAGTATAGGCGCTTTTCTAATGTCTACCGCAGCACCCTTACTGCTTGAATCAATTCTGTACCTTGACCAAAACAAGTTCTTATGCTGAAATATGTTACTTCCTCTTATCTAAATGAAAACCTATTACTTAAGCAAGCTTGCATTATATGTTTAGTATATTAAATGTCTCAAGGCAAAAATTAATCACTTCAATCGTCATGTTTGAATCAACAGTGTTATAAGTTTCGTTATTAAATTACTGATTGACGCTGCATTGGATTTGCATAATCATGGATTCGTCTTCCACACCTAAACAGCCATAGCTTGATGCTTTGATCTAAAGTCGCCTATATTTAGTCATCTATATAGTGTATCACTGGAGCAATTCACAGGTAGTGAAGCCGCTTCCCCGACTGGATGAGCTTAAACTGGCTACAACTGTGGCCCCCCCATGCATAAAATGAAACTCCGCACAACTGTGGCATTACATATTCCTTCTCTGATGGGTCCCCTGACGGGACGTGATCCCCAAAAATGGGCATTTTGCCGCGTCATGAAGCGCCGGAGCAGTACCTGTGACTCGCAGGCGTGCCGTTTTCTCAGCGTACCCATGGTCCGTCAGCACCCAGCAATGGTACAGCCCCTCATCGGCCACACGGGTGGCCCCCACTAGCAGGGACACCGCGGCACGGCTCTCATCCCGGCCCGGCTCGGCCAGTTGGAAACGGGGGCTCTGCTTCAGCACGCCCCCCATGAAGGAGAGCAGGGGGGGGGACGGCCCCAGCCTGCTCCACACCACCGCCACGATTCTCAAGTTTGGGTAGCTGGATTTCACCCAACACTGAATCACAGAATCCATGCCATGCAGTCCGTGATTCTCTGGAAGGCAGTTTAAACTGACAAATCCTGTTAGAGAAACAGAGAATGAATCTAATGGACTCAAACCCACGGTTTGCATAAAGGCATATTTAGCTATTACATTTCGTAATAGTTGAAGACATTTTCTCAAACAGGAAATCAACAGTCCTTAATAATTCTTATGGAAAATGGCAGTTTCCAGTTCACCAGCAGCCACAGCAAAACAGACAGATTCCACCTGCAATGCTGGAGCCCTTTCCTGTAAGAATGAGGAACTGGGCTCCCACAGGCCCGTCGCGACAAGGCAGGCAAACCAAGCGATTGCTTGGGGCCCCAAGCTGGCCTGGGGCCCCAAGACAACGACTGGTTAAGAATAAAATGCAGCGACAAACTGTGTGAGTGCCCTCCATGTCCATTTTGCTTGAGACCCCCAAATTCCTTCAAACGGCCCTGGGCTCCCAAACGTCACTGGGATCCTTCATCGCTAAAGCTCACAGAGCCACCACTCGCCATTAGAGGGCATGGTCCTCGTGGTGCAGCTGGCATACACCAAAACAGCAAAGAGTCTGACTGCGGTTGCGATGGCCATGGTTGGGTCTCTGGGGTGATCTATGAGAGAGCGATGCAGAGAAGCATCAGCCCCAGTAACAGCAAGCTGTCTGTTTGGAAAGGATGGTCATTCTGGGCAGGTTTGAAGACTAACCTCAACATTCAAGGTCACAGTGATAGAATCTGGGCGTCTTTGCAGCCCAACTTCGGTCTATATAGGTACCCTCCAGTGTCAAGAGTGGGACATTCTGTCATCAGAAAAATCAAATTACCAGCTGGTTACTTAAGTGTAATTAATAGAGGAATGAACTACGGCTTTCATTTCAAATTTTAGGATAGCTGATGTTTCGGGAGTTTTTTTTGACCACGGGATCTTAGCCGCTACCGCACTCGTACAAGATAAACAGACGTGAAAATCATACGAAAAAAGCGAAAAGTACGCTTAAAAGAATAGAAGACACACTTAAAAAGCTACCAGAAGCACGATATAACAATTATAACATTATTATAATTATAACAATTTGATCGCTTATCTTTCGGCTGCAGCGGCCGCTGTTACTAAAACATAGCAGAACTGTGCAGCATGTCTGTATGTTTAGTAGGGAGCTAAAAAACACCATCAAGCCAGCCTTACCGTAAGGAAGACAATTTGCATAACCAACGAGTGCTCGGTAATATAAACACTGAATTAACATTCTTAATTAGCCTAAATCCGTGTTGGTATAGGCCGCAAAACCAGACCTTCCAAGCAAGGAAAATTTACACTGACTCTAAAATACGCAAATCGATTTTAACACATTATTCATCTTATTGCGATATTACTCGTATGTCGATACTAAATGCACATCACGAAATGCATGATCATCTACTTAATACACTTCTAACTCTGAAGTACGAAATCAATCTCCCAAAAATACCGCGGTTGACAGATTTTTTTTATACCTAAATTGGACTTGTTTCCTTGTGTTCGCTTAATTATTTCCCTAATACATTGACTCGCAAAATGCGGGGCTTCAATGCACTTCTGCCATCCGTCATCCAAAAGCCTCCCTGCTCATCAGGAGCCAGATGCCAGCCTTAATCAACCGGCATAATTGAAATCCCAGAAATCTCTGTATGCAAATCTCAGTGTACCGATATACCAAAGCTAAAATAGGCATTCGCCCCAAAGATCATTTGGAAAAGTCTTAGTAATCGGACAATATGTAGAAATTCTTGATCGTTTTATAAATGAGTAACAAGTGAGTTTTCCCTTGCCAGAACAGTTTACATGTCTGGTACGGGATTAGCGCAGGGTTGCCAATTTTGGATAAAAGGTTGCCGGGAGATTTTCATTTCGAGACAACTTTGCACACACGTTTACAAGAGTGTTTTATTACCTTGTAAATAGTCGGTAGGATTTGCAAACTGCCCCAACGTGTTTGATGTGGCTAATTTTAGGTTTATAATGGAATTATATAGATTAGCCGTAAGATTTCTTGCGTGAGTCTGAAAGTGTGTCACGTCAGACGCGTGAGAGCTGACAGCCCTCGGATAAGCACTAGAAAAGCGATGGACACAAATCGGTACGTATACTTAAGGGTTAATTCACAGCTGGGGGAATTTCCATAAAAGGCCGTAATAACAGCGGGAATATGCTTCACAGTTGCACCAGATCAGGCGTTTTTGTAAATAGCCCTCTGCCATTTTTGGTAACTCCTTTCAAGCAGCTGTGGGGTGAGAGCGGCTGTCCACGACGGCATGGTTTAATACCTCAGATGGATATCAAAACAGAACGCACAGCAACGACCTTATATCAATCTTTATTTTATTTAGAAATTTGCACATCAGGCATTTAACCATTTACACCAGGAAAGAATGAAAGACAAGCAGAAATTCATGCCTTTTCCAGATGGGCTGATATGGGAAGGGGGATAAAGTGCTTCTCTCAATGCTTTAGAAAAAAAGGGGACTTTTTATATATAAAAAACTAAATTCCATGGCTCACATGTAAGTGGAGGATGAAAAATACTTTGTGGAAGGAGAGGGGGGACAAATGCCTCAACCCAGGATCAGACTAGATTTCCCCCCTGGAGGGTTTTTCCGGTTCATGGGGGCTGGTGCAGGTACTGCGGAGAGCGAGGGCTGGGGGGCTTCTTCGTCCTTTGGCTCCTCTGCACTCTCTCCTTCCTCTGCGTATTCTGGAGACACGTGGCAGACGAACCGCTCAGCATGATGGCCGACAGCTTTTAACCGCACGAGCTAATCTGACACGCGGTCGCCACCGGTCTGGCGTGTGGCGGCGCCACCCAAGGTCACATCTCCTCAACGAAACAAAGCCAAACTCTTATCGCTACACCCACGAGGAATGTTGTCCAATTAAACGCTACAATCCCTGCTGCATACAGAACAGGGACCAACTAATGACCCCTAACTGCCCATTTCTTTCAAGTTGAAAGCTTCAAAGGAAACTCGCATCTTACCAAACTCATTCCTTTAATAGTAGTCATGCACTCCTGTTTAGAGACTGAAGAGAGGCTTGGGAATGTTAAGAGCACCCCTCTGCCCTGTCATTACGACCCAGCAGATAAGATGGCTTCCGCAATGCCTTCTACTGTAGCCCCGACGGTAAAGCACACTCACCAGCCTCCACATCCTCTCTCTCTCCATCCTAGAAAAACAAACACAGTCAGACTTTCAAAAGGAATCTGTTCAAATCTCTAAAGCATCTGGTAACGGTTTTGGACAGACAGACAGCCTGCTTAGTTCCTGCATTTACCGTGTTTGCGCAGCCAGTGTGAAGCCAAAAAGGGATATTTACAAACACCTGCAACTGGAAAAGCAAAAGGTTTCTGCCAATCAGAGCAGATGAAGGGAGTAGATATGGACGGCATTACCATGCCCCAACAATCCCAGTGATTAAAATTGCTGCAGGTTCTACGCAAATGTATTCCTCCAGACTGCTGACAGTTTGCTAGTAGGTTCGCTTTCCGAGCGGCATCTCTTACCAAAGTTGGACCTTCGGAAACAGAGTTCTTCTGGACAGTCTGCTGGTGGCACCTTCTCAGGGGGGCTGACGGCTCCCCACACAGCACACCGCTGGCTTTTCCACCTGTAGAGAAATATTTGATTGTGGCCAGAATTGACAAACACCCGCTGAGCAGCCAGATTCACTTTGATGCTGGTGATCTGCGGCCTGCTTTAAAAAGGCAGGCCTCCACATAACCATCCCTGCTCATACTGCAGGCTGCTAACTCCACCACCTCCCCCCCCCCCGCTACATACTGACAGCAGCTGACAAATACCAGCCTTCCATCGTAGTCCAAGCACATCCCCTGTATGCGTGCTGGCTCACAGCCAAATTGTGAATCTAATCCAGACATCACCCATTGGACAGCGAGCCAGAACTCCACTGATGGAGAACAACATTTGCTGTCCGGGAATGCGGCCTAACTCCTACACAAAAAACCTCGCCAGAGCGTATAGCTATCCATCCAAAAGCAGCCATTTGGTTTGTCATTTCAGTTTGCCACAGAACTTCACAAACAGGTTCTGCTTCAGTAGTTCAGCAGCCTGAAAAGCTCTTTAGTAGTTCCTTCTGGGATCAAAGTGGGTTCTGATCTGGCAGCTAGGCGTGTGAGCCGTGTCACAGGGGACCACTGCCTCAGCCAGGTGCCATTCCGCAGCAGCAGCACTATACCAGAAGCTTCCACATGCTGTGAATCTCACCCGAGCCGTCAACAAGTTTGTAAACTTTTTAAAAAAAAAAAAAAAAAAAAAACTTGCTGCACAGCCAGGGTGGAAATAAAATGCTATGCACTTGCAAGTTTATAGTCCTTATCACATTAAGATCTAGCTGTGCGTTCGTGCACTGGACCATAGGGCATGAAGCTGTGGTGTATCCTGAACAGGATGTTAGTACATACACCCTCACACCTAATTTAGTAATTGCCCTGAAAGCAGGATAGCTAAGCGACTAAATTTAACCAATATCTGTATATATCAACCCTTCAAACAGGTTTCCTGGTCAGGACCTCATGCAATTTAATTTCTAGTTTTTGGTGCTTGGATACTTTTCCCGAGTTCAGCAGGTATAGAGTCACCTAATCACTGTACAAAGACTAGCTCTGTGAGCATGTGACTCAATAATGAGACAGCCAACAATTAGGTCATCACCTTACACATAACCCCAGTGTGTATTCCTGATAGTAATGAGGGCAGGAAGAGATGGGGGATGGACCCCGCTTGAATTACTTCTCATTCCGGTTTAGTACAGTAATGGAAAAAAAAAAATGGAAAAAAGTGCAGACAACTCAGTGTAGGTTTCAGCCTGGACATTCCTTTGTCTAGTCAACCCCACCCCACACGGAGAGTGCCGAGCTGAAGCTTTACTGGCCTGAATGAGCTGCTTCTCGTGCAAAACGTGCCAGCAGACGCCCGGAAAGCTGCGGCAAGCCCGGCACACGAAGACTCCCCTGGACGGGCGAACAATCTGAGGCCGTGCTCCAGAACCGGCCAGTGGGGGCTCCTCTCAACGAGCAGCGGTACTGTATCCACCGCCGAAGCAACGCAGGCCTGCTATTCATTACGAATTCAACGTAAAACTAGCAACGACACTTACTGCCTCATACCCACCTGCTTACTGAACAAGCCTCTATCTTTTGATGTACACCGATGACTACAGATCACAAAAACACCGAGGCCAGTGTAATCTGACCCGTGAGGTCAGAGGGTGAAGCCTGCAGTCATAAAAGATGTGGTAATTTCCTGTGATTCAACGGACAACTGATTAAAATCCATGCGATCCCTAAAACATCCTGCCAGGATGCTTTTTTTTTTTTTTAAATTAAACTCGGAGGAAGCCAATGGCACGCTTTGGGGGCTGGGTGAGGTCGAAACATCACCCCAGCAGCTGCAACCTCGTCTGCCACGCCTCCTACACGTGTCCATGTCTCATAGAATACTAGTGAGCAAACGCCAATCCACGGAACAGGTCTGTCAGTTTCCCTTGGCACCTTCCAATTTTTGGCCCTTTTAATGATGGAAATTGTTTATAAGAAAAAAAAAACAGTCTAACCAATAGTTTGGGGCTCTTCTGCAGAAAACTGTCCCTTACGCTTGTTTTTCATCTTCAATTATCTTTTTGTACATCAGAATCAAAGACATCTACGAGAAAGCAACCAGTCACAGCAGTAACAAGCTGAAACGCAAGTAACCTTTCACCATACTGTAAGATGAATCTAAGGCTACAGAGACCATACAAAGAAATTACTTCATGAGAAAGAGGCAGAAAGTCACTTGCCACATTATAACAACAGCAATTTAAATTTTAACCCAAAGCAAGTACATTCAGCTGACAAGCAGTGACAACGAGAACGGGGTGGTTCCCTGTCCAACGGATCCAGCTCTTTAGAATTTAGTAAATATGGCCATAACATGGTGAACGTGTTAGTTTATTACCCGGTGGGTTGTTCCGTCGATGGGCGTGAGGGTCGACAGGTCCGGCAAAGATATTGGAAGCCATTCTGTTCTTGCGGGCTGGTGACTTGTCCTCATCCATGCCGAAGGATATGTTTGAGGCTCCCCCAGGGGGACACAGCACCCTGAGGAGAGCAGCAAGTAGGATGGTAATTTATACACATGGGCGTATATAAAGCCCCCCAGGAAAGGTCACGTCATGACGGACAGCCGTCATCCAGTTCTCATTACCGATACGAACGCCTATGCGGCACATCTAACCAAGACAAGGCAAATTAATGATGAGGAAACGCCTTCTCCTTTAAACGCAGTATCTGGTCAGATTTCCGTCTGACAATCGCATGGTGCCTAAACTTTCCGCCACCACTCCCTATCACCCACCCTCCGCCCATGTAGGGTTTAATAATAAAAAAGGCTGGAGACCAACAGCTGACATCGAACAGCTGTTCAGGTCGGACTGGAGACTGGAAAAAAACAAGTGCCCGAAGGAAATAAAAGAAACCGAGAGGAGAGAAGAGAGACGGGGGATTAGAGAGCTTTACTGTCAGGGCAGTGTCCGCTGCACTGTTAATGTCTAAACCAGACCGAACCTCCTAAACAAACCCGGCTTTTTTGCCAGACTGGAGGATTAAAGAAAAAAACGTATTTTTAAAGACCCCACCCAATAATGAACCAGCAAATACTATACTGTGAGCGTGAGACGGTGAAACTTAATGGGATTCTTACTACATTATCTGCAAAAAACAGAAGGAAAGCCGACAGGAGAGACTGATGGTTTATGTCTCCGATTGCTTCAAACTGTTTTATTAACACAAAAAGCGTTTGAATTAAAGACTGCCGAGTTAGTGGTCTAGCAGGATATCAGATGCAGATGAGGCCAAAAAGGTGGTTTCTGAGTGGGGGGAACCGCACTGCTTACAGTCAGCGGGGGATGCCCCGTCGCGCACGGATGCTGCGGCGTCGCCCATCATTTCACTACGGTTTCAATCCCATTTAACCGATGGACCTGGACCTCCGGACTGTGTCAGTTCGTATTCCGTGGTTCATTTTCATGTTACAGCACCGCGGTGAGGACAGCGGGCCGACCGCCAACAGGGGCACCCATGCGACACTGCGTGCCCGTGCGGCTCCTCCGACGACCCGTTATTATCTGTCCTCCGAAACGAAAGTTTAACAGGAGACATTCCGCTTAATCAGCCGAAGAGCCGCCCTGCATGACAGCACAGACACAAGCCAGGCAGCTCCAGATAAAAGCCAAGCACATATCCAGCGAAAGCTGCAATCAGAAAACTAAAAACTTAAATCAAATATAGCAAAAGACACAAACAAGAACTTAAAGAGCGAAAATACACCCATTTCTTTAGAGTCAACTGTTTATCAGGCGGTTGAATGAACTTGGGTGCCAACCAAGTAACTGCACCTTTCACGGAAATAAAAAAAATGACTGTAGTTGAGATTCCACAGTGCCACAGGAATGCAAAAAAAAAAAATCTGGACACAGACCACGCGTGCGGAAAGGCTGTATTTCCAAATAAATACAAACCATTTAACATCAGCGGGCCGTTTCCTGAAAATTTTACTTTAAAAATAGCAGCCAACAATGCAGCTGCCCAGTCTTAGTCAGCCAGCTAAACGTTAACAGAACCAGGCTAAGCAGTCAACTAGACAGCTAACTGGGATCCATTTTCCTTTTGTTTGTCGGTATATCCGTGACT
Source organism: Mormyrus lacerda (assembly GCA_015163995.2). NCBI lineage: Eukaryota > Metazoa > Chordata > Actinopteri > Osteoglossiformes > Mormyridae > Mormyrus > Mormyrus lacerda. The sequence continues at coordinate 1,381,799 of JAABNX020000052.1, read as the reverse complement.
ATTTTATTTACCTGGAACTACTTTTTGAACTCGGATCCATTCCCTGGAAGGTAGTGGTCGTCGTCATCTTACGAGATAACCAGTTTCCAACGATAACGGTGCTAATAAGTATTAAATGCTTACTATAACGCTAAAAATATCCTATCAGCCTCCCTACACCTCGCCAGCTCCACCCGACTCCCTCTGAATTGAATTCGGAGAGGGAATGGGAATGTGGTTCGTCCGAGGTCCCACCCACAATGAAACGTCTCCTTCTGATTGGACAAGTCTGTTTCTTGCTTAATTGCAGATTGGTTGCTCACCCCGCCCGTCACCGTAAATGGTCGTTTTGCAGCTTTTTCATTGATCCACCGCATGTTGGAAAAAAACGTGTCCCTATCGTTTTTTAGTGGGACCGTAATGTTAATTTACTGCAGTTCAGGATAATACATTACCGGACACATTTTATCAAAGAGAATTCATTGCAGAACGTGTCTCATGCTGTACTAAACTGGAAGGAAACACTTTTTAGATGACATTTGTATCGTGTAGATGCTCAAAATGAGAACAAATACTTCTGCAACCAAGACAGTTTAACTGAAAAGTAAAAAACATTTCACAGGGAAAGCTTTAGCTAAAATTTAGGTAGCTTATTTTAACACAATAGTCCTACTGTCCTCTCACTGCTGTTTTTCTTTTGTATACTAATCATACTTATTTCTTATAAACCCTGATTGTTATATTTTGCACAATACAGCAAAACCATAAAACGTGAAAAAATAAACATTTAATGCCAGGCAAAGCTGCAGAAGATAACTTTTTTAAACAAGAATTTTATTAGACAATACAGATGTTTAACTTAAAACCCCATAATCAGGGTTCTTACATAAAGTTGGGCTAGTCAAACGTTTTACCACAATGCCTTTTCTACACATATACTACTACAATATAAAAAAAAAAGATATAAAATCAATTTTCTAAATAGGGAACAGAAAATTAGGTTGAATAACCAGGCTACTTCTTAATGTGGATCAGGACCTACTCGACTTCCAGGGGTCTCCTTGTGTCGGAGGGTTTGCACGTCTGGCAGTATTGCGCTTCACCAGTAGCTTTCAGTGTTTAATGCCACTTCTACTAACTATATGTTTTTTTACAGTTGTTTATGTACAAAAAGAATGACAAAGCAAGACTGAGCACTATACAACAGCAGTTATGTATAACTGAAAACTAAGTGATACCGTTGAGTGGTAAGAGCGGAGGTGTGTAATATCGGAAAAGCAGGAGAGGGGGGACAAAGGGTGACTTTAGCAGAGACCTCCTGTCTGTTGCTGGAACACGTCGATCGTATCTTCATCCTCCATTTCCAACTGTTGTGGCAGAGTAAAATAAATCACGGCTGCAGTCAAAACACCACTATAAACATGAGGAATATCCACATTACCAGACATAAGCAACAGGCTTGCTGCCCAAACACAGGATCTGCTGCTGAAGGTACAGTCTTGAGGCTGAACCCTTGTGTTTGGAGTCATTTTTGAAATACATAAACGATGAACTACATGAAAGATAAGATTAACTCCATTAATCCCACGCAGGGAAATTTCGGTGTTATCCTGTCCGTACCTGCTGCCGTCAGACAACATGAGCACAGTATGAAAGAGCATAAACATAAACAATGAACAAACAACCAAATGGCAGCCGTAGTCTAAGACCTGGGATTGTAAACATTTATGTAAACATTTCCATTCATCTCCCATCACCACTAATTCAGGGTCATGGGAAAATCAAACTTGTCCAGGTGTGTTTATGCACTCCGATGTAAACACTGACACATACCTGTGCTGGTGTGTCTGTCTCATTTATTGGCTGGCCGTCAAACCGGAAGCGAATCTGCCTCATCGTCAGCCCCTGTAGAGAAGGGTTTATGTTTAATGAAGTCTCCCTAAATGGATATTCAATTGCTCTTATTACTGTCAAATGGAAAACTAAAAAGGTAAGGCAATGTGAACCGTGACACATAAAGGGACAGCGGGCAGGTACATCGTCATCGGGTTAACTAGAACAAGAATGCCTGTTGTCACTAGACTACAATTATACATTTTTCACTAATGTGGCCAACCTATATACTAACATGAGAATGCTATAAATATTTCACTGTTTCATATAAAGGGGGAAATGCTTTTTTCCTCCCATTTCTTTTTATGGAAAATCATGCCGATTTTTATGTCTTAAAGGAAAATCGGATACCATAGTGCTACAATGAAATATGTAACAGTAATAGCCGTAGATAAAATGCTGTGTCTGTCAAGCAATTTTCTGCTGTATCTTTATAGTACACAACAATTTTCAATTTGTCTCAAGATGCTACTGACCTACCTAGTAATATTAAAGTCTTACGAGGTGATAAAAAAATGTAAAAGCAGGTTGAAGATAAAAGCAGCGTGAATCGGGACACAATCCTGGCTTACAGCAAAGGTAGAGATAGCCATGCTGGAAAGGACAGCCTAACTTCTGCCACTGAGCAGGCAAAATGCCCAGAACTGCTACAGAGCCAGTCTTGCCAATCAGCCATAGGAAACAGCCCATCCGTAAAAAGCAACTGCTATTCCCAGTAACTGACCAAGGTATGTTTCCTGCCTCAAAGGCTCTTAAGAATGAAACATCTAAGCAGTTTCTTATCTATGCCTTTAATGATATGCATTATCTGTAGAAAAACAGCCAACAAAAGGACTTGGATCCTTTGCTTTAATGATTAAAAACAAACTAGTCAGCTGTGTATCATTTCGCTGTGCATCATGCCTGTGAATTGAGCTGCATGTGTCAGTGGACACTCATATCTTCACATTCATTTATTTGCAGCTTATTGAAACTGCTAGGCGGATGTTATTGGAAGTGTTTATACATCAACTGTTAAGACGGCAGGATTTTTCAACCAAAACAGGTTTGGGTTTGATGATGCCAGGAAGGCAAATCTTACCTGCCTCTCGCAGTACGCCTTCATCAGCTTGCTGAGTGGCGTGTGCCTCTTGATCTTAAACTGCACCACAGAGCCGTCCTGACCCGCCACCTTCAGGTTAATGTGGTCGTTGTTTTCCGTCTTCACCCCTTCCTAGAAGGAATGCAACTGGCGATGAGCTTCCTTAGCAAAACCACAACACGGAGGGGGATCAAACCTCTGCATACAGGTGAAGTCAGAAAGAACTGAGGACAATGTGCAAGATAATAAACGCTGACCTCTTACAGCTCTATTGCTAAAACGTTTAGGAAAGATTCTTTATACAATCAATACAAAGGCCTATACAAACCAATGGACAGTAGATTTAAAAAAAAATCAAAGATCAGAACTGATGGCTGGGTTTAAACACGTAATGCTTTCATATGCAGAAGTAAAAATGAAGAAGAAGTCAAAAAATTATTTGAAATTATTCTCTTTGGCTGCAGCATAACGACCATTTAATTGCATAGCGTGGTTGTCCGCCTTTTTCCAATTTAAACAATTACCGTGGAAAATTCCACAAATGGATTTTTCCCACACGAGCAGAAAATCTTTCCACTTCTCCAGCTTTTTTTTTGTTTTTTTTTTTAAATAGCACACAAGGTGGAAAATTCATTTAACAGCAACAGAGCAGACACACCCCCTCATAATTGAAATGCCCAGTCCTGTAGGTGGCACTACATAGGAGCCAGCGTTAGGGGACAAGGATAAAAGCAACTGTTGCGTGAGCTCCACTTCATAAAAATAATTATACTATACAACTGAGGTCAGGAAACTTCATCTATGTCATGTAAATAGACCTATAAAATCAATATTTTCAGCTTTCACGTCAATAAATCTGGTCACAATGCGTGTTGTGTATGTACAATTCTATACAAAGCGATTTAAAACATACATTGAACACAGAATAAAAATGATGGAAAACTTAACAGTTAGATTACAGATATACTTTTCTACTTCACGTTCTCAAGCAGTGAATTCATTACTAAACACACTGTAAAATGAAGAGAAAAAATAATAATCAAGCAAAATGCGCCAAACATCAACTGGTGAACAATTACAATTGTTGCCAGGTACTTTAATATTTAATAACTAATTGCATACTTAAGTCTTAACAGATTTAAGTATTATTGTACTTGTTAACCAAGGCCTGCGAGATACAGTTAGATGAGAGCATAATTCAAAGTGATTTAACTATTAAGCATTTGAATGAAATGCCTGCAACTCACTTAGCATGTATTCATAAACATGTACACTGTAAAATTAGTTTTTCACTCAATTTTAAAATTTGCCAACTACATAGGACAGCAATTTAGCTAACAAGCTACCCAGCCGATTGTGAAGGCGCGTTCACAATTCTTCCGGTATTTCATAATTTATTTAGTCAGCTGTTAACCGCGCTACACGCAGTACAGAAACACTGAGTTACTTTTACAATATTTCTACAACGCTCCGTCATTTAATTTAGTTACTCACCTTGGGTTTTTCGTCCGCCATGGTTATTCTCTGCGCGGTTCTTTACGCCGCCACACAAAGAGTTTGCGTGAACGCGCACGTCACCGCCCACGTTCAAGAAGCCGGCCTTACGTGCGCGGGCATGATTATTGACGCCGCCTTATCACTCAAATGAAATTGGTCGGATTAGGTCACGAGGAAATGTATTCGGCGTTGGCCTGGGCGGGAGTGACTTAATGCGCGTCGACATGGCATTCGCCAGATCGCGGAATATCACGTGCACGCGCACACAGAAGCTGGTTTTAAAAAAACGTCTCTCTGATTTTTAAAATAGCAAATAGAAACATATGATTGTTCTGTTAACACTAAACACGCCATACTGTTATTTAAAATACTAATTACACTAACCTCTAGCAAGTATGCGTTGTACAATTATTTTATGGAAATGAGAAGATTGAAAGCAACAGTGGCCATCTTGTTTTCATGTCATGGTTACAAACGTTTTACCCATACCCCACCTGTTGCAAATGTTGTTAATGACTATATTGAGTATTGCCGCGGTAGGATGGATCTAATATTGTGGAAAAAATTATTTGGGTTTAAAATAAAATGTTTTTATGTATTGATATTCATGCTATAAAATTAAATAACGAGCACACGAATAATTTTGAAAATATTTCACTCAGGCATATGATTAGTCTCCAGTCGAAGCCCGGGTAGAGGTCCTTCTAGCACAGCACTAGCGGCGCGCAACTCCTGTAGTCTTTCATTTAAACTGCCTATATGTGTAGTTTACACGTTTGTTAAAACCTTGCGATTTTTGAAGTGGGATACGTCTTTCCATTGGGATGGGGGAGGTTGATGTCGATCCGATAATTACGGTACGTAATTTTCTCCCGCATGTGTGATTGTGTTCATGCTTCGCTTCAGCATTACCCCATTCTTGCATGCTGCCGCCACAGAATCCGGTTTCTTGCTGTTGTGTAAATGTTGGCTAAAAATTTAACATAGAAACAAGAAAAAGTTAAACTGTCCCCCTTGAGAGAAATAATTACTATAACTATTATAATATCGTAAGATTATTTAAAATAACTTTAGAGCACTGTTATTAATCGCTCTTCAGAATGAATAACATTTTACAGTGCTTGTGGTTCAGTTACGGGAATAGCAATTTTTAGTAAGTTTTAACGAGATTTTTTTAGCGGTAAAATAATGATTTAAAAACTAATCCATTTTCCACTAGTGCGCCGAACTTTCCAATTAAAAAACAATAAAACCCTTAATGCTGATGCGTTTGACACTACATTTGCTTTACCGCACAGCTCATCCCCGGCATCGATTCCGGTCAGAGGCACCTGGGGTTCGCCTGGGGACCAGGAGACCTTCTCACCTATGAGACACGTTATAAATCACAAGGTACCTATCTGCAGCTTCGACATTCACGGACACAGCACCCGTGTTTCGCGTGGTTCAAATATTATCATTGTCTTTTCTCCCATTACGCATCACTGCCGTTTATTCTAATAGGAGCTGGAAGTGTCGGTCAAGCCTGTCCGTTTGTCCACGTGGTTCGGAAAGATGAAGACATATACTCTCCGATCCTGCGTAAACTTTTTAATGAATCCCATTACATCTTCGTGGGGCTACAGAGGATCAAGGAAGAGGTTCCCAGTAAAAACAAGAAACCTCAGTATGTCACCAGTTCATTTTCTGAGTGGTGTCTGATTGTTCTAATCCAAACTATAAATCGGCCCATTATAGAACGCTATAGAACTCTATGTACTGTGGCCCATTATAGCACTCTAAGGGTAGTTTTTAAATGTGCAAAATGTTTGAGTACCTGTTTTGTGTTCAGTGGAGTAAATGTGGTTTTACAACTAAGCGGGCACCATCATTTGATATGTTCAAAACAAGCCTGTTCTTTACTTCTAGGTTTATCAGTATAAGCAAGAACTATAGATCGGTGATCAGAGCGTGCATGGAGGAGCTGCAGCAAGCTGCAAGTATGTACACATGCCTTACCCAGACTCTGCCTTTAACAACACTTGCTGTCTGGCAAACGCTGATGCAGTCCTGTCCTTACCCAGTGTCCACCCATGACACAACGGTGGCAACACAGTATGGAAATCAGGTAAGAATAATCGGCCCCATTCTTCGACAGGGTGTATTTGGCAAACAAGGTCACTTAGGTGATTTTTTTTGAAAACCTTCTCTTCACAGGTATCAATCCTATTGGCCGTGGAGCTGATCTGGAACCTCTGTGAGGTACTGTTCATCGAGGCAGCTCCGGGTAAGCTCCGTCCACCTGGGCAGGCCACCCACAGTGAGCTCCTTCTGGCGTGTGTGTCCGCGCCGCGCTTTTTCTGAGGGGCTGCGTGACTTTGCAGCCGGAGCCTTGCTGCGCCACCTCCTGGACTGGGTGCGGCTACACAAGGCTGACGTGGACGAGAAGGCACAAGAGGTGCTGCAGAGCGAGAGCCCAGTGCAGCACCAGGCCTACTGGGATGTGGTACGTGGTACAAAAGCCCCGTTTTGCCTCACCTTCTTACACAAGTACTGCTTTGATGGGACATCGTTGAATGGATGGAGACTAGGGCTGGACAATTACTTGAATTTGAATTTCAACTACGATTTCGGCTTCCAATGATTATCAAGACAAAATAATTGAGAAACACGATTATCGTGCCACGTTTCATTTCAGTGATGCTCCTGCTATGTTTTGTGCTGTAAATTCAGCATGCCCCTTTCCAGCCCCTTTTTATTTGTTTCTCAGGTGAATTTCATGAAGTTTTTGTTATTTGCAAAGTCACTGATTAATCGTGTTAAATAATTGTGATCAGTATCGACCAAAAATAATCACGATTATTTTTCCGTAATCGCGCAGCCTAGACACAGCCACCTGGTGACACAGGGTGCCTCGCGCCTGCTGTCTGCCCCCACACAGGTGGTGTGCTACGTGCTCCAGGGCCGGATGGAGGAGGCGGCACAGATGCTGATGAAGCAGGCCTCCCAGCAGCCTGCAGCCAGGGCTGTGTACAAGCTGATGGACAGCCTCCTCATGAAGATGCCCGTCTACAGCGTACGTTGCCAGAAGCCTCGTAGAACCGTGCAGTATTGGTCGCCATTCCAGAGCCCCCTCTCTCAGTCACCTAAACATCCCACACTGCTGTGTGGAGGCGCGTCTAAAAGCCTGTGGTGTTTGTCACATGACCTCACAGCCCGGCGGGACACAGACACAGACGGAGTTTGATGTCAGGTGGCGGCAGTGGCACCAGGAGTGTAACCGATGCTTGGAAGATGGATCTTTTGCCAGCTATCCGCAGCTGGAGCTTATCTGCAAGGTAAAGCCTGGGTGTGGCGACTCGGCACTCCGTCTCATCACACCACTCTGTGAATCACTTCGGGTTTCTTGAAAAGCACTATACAAGTGTAACATTTCATTCATTGATTCAGTCATTCACTCCCAAACACTGGGAGCAGGCTGGAAGCAAAATCGTCACTGTGTCAGTCTGTGGCTCTGAATAATAATTCTAGTGATGATGATAATCTGCGTAGATCTTGGTTGGGGATGAGGATACCCTCCTGGCCCAGAGGGACCGCCTCAGCACATGGTACCATTTCCTGGTGACACGTCTGCTATACTGCCATCCCATCGTGAAGCCTACAGAGCTGCATCACTATGCACAGGTACGGTCTGGGTGCAGCCGTGACCACCGGCCCCGACTGAGTGCGCGACTGAGGTTCCGGTGTGTGAGTCTCTGTTGCTGTACACGCCGGGTAAAAGCCTTCTCTGGCTCCAGGCAAGCATGGACATGTTCCTGGATGCCCGGAGCGGCCCTGAGCCCCTGGACAGCATTCTGCTTGCCGCCTTCGAGTTCGACATTCACCAGGTCATCAAGGACTGCAGGTCGGAGGCTTTGTGGCCGTTCAGTTCACGGCAATTTCAGATACAGCCGCTCCCCAGGTTATGATGGTATCATGTTCCGATAAATCTATCGTAAAGTGAAAATGAATTTTAATGCAGTATACCTAACTCTAATAGACATCATAGCCTAGCCTAGCCTAAACCTGCTTAGAACACTTACATTAGCCTACAGTTGGGCAAAGTCACTTACCAATCGTAAAGTCGAAATATCGTAACCCGGGGAGCGTCTGTATTCCCAGGCTCATGGTTTCCCATGGTGGATATGCAGTTCTGCAGGATCGATGAGGGGACCTTCTCCCAGGTTTAATGGTTTTATGTTTTTATTTATTTTTTTCTTTTCCTCTCCGCACCAGCATCGCCCTGAATAACTGGTGGTTCGTAGCTCACCTCACCGACCTTCTGGATCACTGCAAGCTGCTGCAGTCTCACAACCTCCAGTGAGTGGCCCCATCGTCGCTCCACAGCCGCACTGTGCCGCCCAAGTCGTCCGTCTATAACCGTTTGCCGTTTTCGTTACGCAGCTTCGGCTCGAATCTGAGGGAGTTCCTCCTGTTGGAATACGCATCTGGCCTCTTCACTCATCACAGGTTCGCTTCTCAATGTCCCTCCGCTCAAATTGCTGAGCAATCTGAACTGGTCTGAACTTCTCTGTATACACATGTATACATGTAGCACGTACTTCTGGCTCCACTTAATGAACGGCACCTTCCGTCCTCTCAGCCTGTGGCAGCTGGCGGTGGACTACTTCGACCACTGCCCCGAGTTTGGCAGGGTCTACCTGGAGCTTCAGATAGAGCGGGTGCCCCTGGACAGCGAGCACAAGGCCGTGAAGGTGCTGCGCATCTGCGAGCAGAGGCAGATGGCTGAGCAAGGTGTGTCACACACACAGTGACCAGTCTATGTGTCTGAGAGCCTCTGAGTATGAGCAGACACAGCCATTAAAACTGATGTCAGATTTGTCTAGTTTTGCTACTAAGAACAGAGGAACTGATTATGGTCATGCCCCACCACTGACGATGCATCTGCCCCAATAAACACTCTTAGGGTGCTTCTTAATGCCAAACAACACAAAAACCGTACTTGGTCTTGGCAAGACCAGTCTTGCTAACTTGCCTCCTAAGAATGAACTTAGGGCGCAATGAATCATGGGATTGGTCTGGTGGGGATGCAAGCGATTATGTCCTTGATATTTGGAGCTTTTTTCCATCCTCTGTACTTCTGTTCTTGAGTATTAGAACTGGTCTTCAGCAATGGAAGAGGACACGAGAGTACAGGTACACGAGAACACAAATTCGGTCAAGTATGCTTATTGAGAAACACCCAAAAGGCCAATTTATACTTTACTTTTCCACATATGCTTTTGGTTGCGGACAAGTCATGTGAATATCGCCATCAGGGGCTGGCTGGCGTGACGACTGAGGCCGGTGTGCACGTAGCCCAGATTTTTGTGTCTCGTGAAAACCGCGCGCATCGACTGTGTATGTGCAAGATAATTGATTAGGTATTTCTAGTAGGTGGCAGCATGAACTTCGGTCAACTACAAAAGAGGAATAGCAGCTGTTGAGTGGTTATGGTGAGCAGCTGTATGAGGAGGGTCAGAGGAACACACTATACTGTATACAGTATTTTAAAAAGCAACACTACTTTGCCAAATTGAAATACTGGTGATAAATTTGTGGTATGCCTTATTACTGTAATACCGCCCAAGTCTTGACTAACGATTTTAACACTTTATAGCAGTTTTCCCGTTTCACTACACTGCCTGTATTTGAGATTGCTGCAGTACATCTGCCCTCTCCTGTTCTGGAGGAATATCACTGCGGCATGTGCGCACCGACCGCGATCGTGCGCCGCCAAATGTAGTATAAACACAAGCTTCTGTGCGCACGACCATCCGACAGCCCGAAAGCGCATGGACAAGTGAAGTATGAACTAGGCTTAACGCTCCTCAGACATGACGGCCTTGAGCAATCTGTCAACACCAACCCCCCTGTCACTCCCTCTCCCCCACCGCCAGTGCGCAGCATCTGCAAGATCATGGCTAAGAAGGCACTGAGGAACAGCCGGCTGGGCTCGGCCCTCTCGTGGAGCATCCGAGCCAAAGACGCCGCCTTCGCCACGCTCATCTCTGAGAGGTGGGCTCCCCCTACAGGCCGCCGCTCTCCTCGCAAACGGGCGCTGCCTCACACCCGCCATTCCCTCATTTGCCAGGTTCTTGCAGGAGTACTGCAGCCACGGGACCTTCTCTGACCTGGACCTGATAGACAATCTGGGTTCAGCCATGCTGCTGAGCGACCGGCTCACCTTCCTGGGTATGAACCACTGTCATACACCCTTTGTCTCAGAACTGCGCATAAGCCCCGCCCCCCGCAGCAGTGTCAGAGATTCCCTGTGCTTCCTGCTTGCCTCCCGTCTCGATCAGTCTGTTCGTTCACGCAGGGAAGTACCGCGAATTCCACAAGCTGTACGGCGAGAAGCGCTTCGCCGAGGCTGCCCGGCTCCTCTTATCCCTCATGACGGCCAAGATCGCCCCCCGCAGCTTCTGGATGACCCTGTTGACAGACGCACTGCCCCTGCTGGAGCAAAAACAGGTCGGCAGTGAACACCCCCCCCACCCCAGCCCATCGTCGAGGGATTACTGTCACTGACACGCCCTCCTCACTTTTTTCCCCCCTTCCTCCCCAAGGTGATATTTTCGGCGGAGCAGACCTACGAGTTGATGCATTGCTTGGAGGAGCTCACGGCGTACAAGGCCGCACAGGACGCTGATCGCCCCCTGCAGGTAGGCTGACTAAATGCGGGGAGAACAGGTTGTATGTGGGGGACATAGAGCAGGCCGACGGGGTCTTAACGGATCTTCGTGCTTGTGCATTTTGCAGGACGACGACATAGAAGCAACCAAGGTCGAGCTGCTGCGACTGGCACTTGCCCGAAACCTGGCACTGGCTATCGTCATGGAGGGCACCATCGAAGTCTAGGCATGCAGCCTCACATGTACATAAAGAGACCCCTGGCTTTTCCATAATAAACATTTGCTATTATCTTCATGGGTTCCGCCTCCATTTGAAAATGCTTCATAGCACATTGACTCTCTGAACTGCCTCAGCCTGCATAAGAGATTTTGTGAAATTTGGAACAAAGTAAATAAATCTCCCACATGACATTATAGATATCACTTCTGCATTAGTGGGCAATCATCATCCAGTGCTTTAACACGCATACTAAATGATTTCACTCCACAACCACACAGTACATTACTGATCGTTTAAGACCGGTGCAAACATCTTTATTCAAACAATTGCAATTTCAACATCAATTAAGATACAAATTCTGTAGTACAAAAGTGATTTTCTTCTTAACTTAAAACTTTGACTATTAAATGTACATCAAAACCCAGGTTATAATGAGAGAAAAAAAAAAAAAAAAGTTAAATGTACTCAAACTCCTGGTCATGTACGAAATGTAACTCGAAATATTTGGTCATAACAATAAAGCAATCAGCATCAAAGGCCTGTAAATGTAATACTGAAAACACTGTTTGCTTAACCTAAAATGTGCATTACACACCATTTAAGTTTGGCAGCCTGAAGGTGATGGTAACCTATAATATGAAAACACAGTCGTCACAGGCAGGATACGCACATCTTGGGAATGAGAGTGAGGTGCTCGGCAAACAGGCTTTTTATCCACGCTGGTGAAGGCAATTCTGTAGAGTACGAGTACGTGTGAACGGAAGACATCTCAGTCTCCTGCGAGTCAGCAATGACATTCCACACATCATTCTATCCTCAGAGGTCAAGGGATCCTGCCTCCCCCCCACTAACAGTCACTAACAGCACAAAGAGCCTGAGAACCGGCCAGATGGTGGAAACAAAGCTAAATCTAAGCAGCTCTGCTGCAATCTTCCCTGCCTTATGGTGTGTGGCTAAAGCTGAACAGTCATCTGTGTACCATGAACCTGCCCTCGGCTCAGAGCACTTCATTAAAATAATCACCATTAGCACCAAATACGTTGTCACACCCTGGAAGACGAGGGGGAAGAAAATACTTCGGCCTTATGGTAAAAATTATGTGATGCTACAGAAAGTATTTGTCAGAGTAGAACACAGCTGAAGATCAGCTTTCAGGCTTGGAGTAACGCTGGCTAAGACTGAATACAGGGTGGTAGGTAGGGCCACGGAAGGCTGTACTTATTTGACCTCTGGCTGACCTATAATAACGTAACAGCAACTGAAATGCCCCAGTTCTGTAGGACTAACATGTAGTTAAAAACCCTGCCCAGGTCGGGGTAATGCAGGTATTTCCGAATCACATTATTACCGCCCTTGTGTCGCCGCTGGGTGTTTGCAGCCAGTTACTGCACCTTCCCAGGAAAAGCCATCACGCTATCGACTGTCCTGTAGCACGAGAGTCTCCCCTGCTGCATGTCGCCAGTGCGCGGTGTGTGCGAGTTCTGCCCGTGGCCGAGAGGACGCCAGAACATCGTCACCCCTCTCTCGCTCACCTAAAACGCTCTTGGCTATTCCCGAAAGTTTAACCCAGTTCGGTATCCTGTTGGCAAACTGCTGAGAATCACAAAGTCGGAAGCTGATCTCCATATGAGGCCAGTTTACGAAGAAATACGAAGCAAAACCACCATGACGTCGGCTATGTTCACATTGCCATGCTGAAGTGACTCACGTCGGAGTCTTTGCCTTAATGTGACACAGATCTGATCTTTTCAAGGGCTGTGTGGACACACAAATCTGATCTTTTTAAATCAGATTTGTCACTTTCATTTGTGGTACTAAATCTCATACGTATCCGATTCGCGGCCATGTGACCTGAATGTGAACGCTCAGATCGGAATTCGTGTGGCTTCTTGCTTATACGTATACGCTGAGCGGGAAAGTAAAAATGGAGGAGAGCTGCGATAACAGCTGCCTGACCTTTTTTCTCCATTCGACCTGCTCATGTACAGCTGATTCACCGTTTGTCGTCCTCCAGAGCAAACTGTGATGTGCGTGAGCTACTAACCCCTCCATTTTTAATGCCATGAGTCATCCCATAGATGAGACGTTTTTTGTTGTTGGTGACGCAGTTGACTTGTGTAAAAACGCATCAATGTCCGCATGCGTGACATTTTGGAGGACGGATGCGTTCACATTACAGTCAGATACAGGTTACTTTTCGTTATGAACGTGAACCGTCGAGATAGACAAATCCAATCTGAGTTAAAAATCGGAATTGAACGATTTGGCTGGCAGTATGAACGTAGCCTTGCGCATCCCAGTTGACATTCACACTTCCTCTGAGCAGCACTGCACTTCTTCACTGGAATTTTTCCTTTCCAATTAGTCTGAAGATAAATACTCTACATTTAATGACCGGTTGCCGGCGGATTCTGCTACCCAAATGTTCCCCGGAGGTTCCGGCTGGGGTGTATCTTCAGATACACTGTTGGTCTCTCCCCTGCAACTCATAACTCTACTTCAATATGCAAAGCAAACTTCTCCACATTTCCACCTCCCAGGTACACACACCCCTAAACTAAACCGACACCTGGCAAACGGCCACTGACACAGCAGGGCCTTTAGGGTGGCCTCCCCTTTTACCCAGGCGTCTCTCTCTCGACCACCCCCCCTGCAACCTCACATCCCACCCCCCCACTCCGCCCGGCCCGTCAGTCGGCCACCTCGCTGTAATAGTACTTCTGCGCCGTGTCCGTCAGCCTCCAGCCACCGGCCCGGAACTCCAGGATCTCCAGCAGCAGCAGTCTGGCCATGGAGCTAAGGCCTTCCTGCAGCAGGAAGCCATCCCGCAGCAAGCAGAAGAGCTCATCCATGCGCTGCTCGTTCATGCGCTCCAGCTGGTCGCCGATGCGGTGCAGCTGCAGCACCAGGCAGTCCACCTGATGGACGGGCCGCAGGAACACCAGGGACTGTTAAAAACCCACTCTGCCAGGCAGTCACTTGCTTTGGCAGATACAGTGATCCCCCGCTACATCGCGGTCCAGCTATCGCGCTCCCGCTATATCGCGGTCCAGCTATCGCGCTCCCGCTATATCGCGGTCCAGCTATCGCGCTCGCGGTCCAGCTATATCACAGATTTTTCCCCGACGTGTCACAGTTCTCTGCATATCGCATACCTTGCCTGTGATCCCATTTTTTCATTTTGTTTTAAGCCCTACGATGGCTCCCAAACGTCCTGCATGTTCTAAGCCTTCTGATAGTAGTGAGCCTTAGCGCCAAAGGAAGACCGTGACTATTCAGGAGATGGTAAAACTCCTGGATATGCCTCGGGAAGGATATTTATATGGTCTTTCTATATTGCGGATTTTCACCTATCGCTGATGGGTCTGGAACGCATCTTCTGCTATAGGCAGGGGATCACTGTACTCTAATCCAGACATTGGTCAGGTTTTTTTTTTAAAAAGAGGATTTGCTCATTTTGACTTCCTCTGCTGGCCCCTGGGAGATGGACTCCCCCTTTTGGGTCTGGCTCCTCCCAAGGTTTCTCTCTTCTAGGGAGTTTTCCTTGCCACTAACGCCTCTGGCTTGCTCACTGGGCACTGGGGGCTTTCGGCGGGAAAGATGTATTGTGAAAACGCACTGCACAAAATAAAATTGAATGATTGACTTCCACGTTATCGTGCCCAAATGTTTCAGTGAAATAAAAAGGCTTCTCTCACGAGAAACACAAGGAAGAATGCGAAAGTGCACATCTCTCGTTCTTGCCGATGATTTAAAATATTTCGGTAAAACAAGCCAAAATACACAAGGGTGGGGGGGGGGGGGAATCGTTGCCAGTGGCGATATCAAGAAAATACCTGCGACCATAGTGTATTAGTCGGGCATTAATGGCAAGAGCTATGCTCAGCTCAACTCAGGGACTTGTATCACAAAGTGAGATTTGTTGGTTAGCTAGAAAAAGTTATTTTTAAAGGTGGTACAGGCTAATTGTTGATGAAAGACGATTAAGGCCATTTAAACTGGGGGACCTTAAATCTAAAGAAGAGATCTGGCTTTGTGATATAGGCCCCAGATGTGCCTAAGATTCCCAGCGTGGTTCTCACCTCCTCCTCGTTCTGCAGGGCGTCTGACTGGGTGAGTCTGAAGAGGCAGTCATAAACTGGATGCACCAGTGCCATCATCGGCATGTTGTTTACCTGGTAACAAGAGACAGTTGATCAGTCCAATCTACTTTCCAGACAAAAATCCATCAATGTTAAAAATAAGTGGAAAGTTCAGGTTACAGAGAGAAAAGAGAAAAAAAAAAAAAAAAAAAAACACGGGATTGTGTCATAAAGCTGAATTTTTGGGTTTAGCTAGATAACTTGTCAAATTTGAGGTAGTCTGGGCTAAATGTGAGTAAACAAAGAAAAAGTCTTAAATCCTAAAATACAGCATGTTATCTAGCTAACCAACAAATCTCGCTTTGTGATACAGGTCTCACTGAATTCAGTTACATCCTTATTGACCTCAGACTTCTGAAAAGGCTGGTTGGTACCTTGAGGTAGTCAAAGACGTTGCAGATGAAGGTGACATAGCACACCCACTCCTGAATCGAACGGCTGCGTGTCTCTTCCCGGACATTGAACTCCTGCTGCAGTCTGTTCAGGAGGTTACTGCGAAACACGTTTCCGTTGTTCAGTTTGGCCTCTGCCTGCAGGGGGCAGTATCACAGAAATACATCAATTACATGGCACACTAAATGTCGGTCATTATCTTAAGTTTGAAATTGAGAATAAAACAGCTTTCAAGTCAGCAGATTGCTCACCTGGACAATGGTGTAGCAAATGCGTCCTGCCTCTTTACTGAACACTGGGTCTTTTAGGGACTGATCTATGATGACATTGGACACCTTTTCCAGATCCACTGTGCTTGGTTCTGATGTGGAAGAATACGTTTTAAATAAAGCTTCAAGGACTGTTTTTGCTGTGATATATACAAAATCCTCAGTTGCTTTTGCAGCTCTTGCAAAGTCTTTAGTTAAATGTTACAGAGCTTACCTTTCAGTGCCGTTTTAAGCAAACTTTGAGTTTCAGTGTCAAAGGACTGGATCTTATACTCATCTTTAAGAGAGTTATCCATTCTGTCTCACAAACCACCGCTACACCCTACAAGAGAAAAAAAAGGCACATCTAACTAACCCAGTTACCTCATATTCAAAATATTATGTTTCAAAGTATTATATACATCATACATAAATATTATGTATGATGTGTATATCGAAGCCGAGGAAATCCAGTGAATGTAAAGTAGATGTCACCGAAAAAGATTTCAGAGGAAACGCAGGTGTACAGTCTGCCGCGATTCTGACACCGAGAAACGCGCCGTCGTTATAATGCTGCTTCTGTTTCATGTACAAAGGGAAACGGAATGTATAACGTAGAGGTAAACGTGCGTCTGTGAATACGTTACGGAATTTACATTGTTACATTTCCATTTCTATATTTACCCTGTAAAATCTATACATAACTAATTGTGTACGTATTTTATTTAGCACAGACGTAATCAAAAGGAAAAAACTGTAGTGCCAACCCCAATTCTACCGTAATTCTACACGTCGATTCCCGTTCGTTGTTAGCCGTGTAGCGACAAAAAGATTATTGGTAAACCGATAAAACTGCGATTCTCTGACGGAGTAAGAAAACAGGTACAGAGAACAAAATAAAACAAGCAAATCCTCTTATTTAAAAATATGCACAAATGAAATGCATGTTTAGAAGCTCTATATACAGAAACATATCTAAACTGATAACTTTTAAAAGTGCAAACGCTTACTTCTGCTCAACTTCTGCCGACGCGATGTTTACATTCCACCTTTCCTCGTTGCCTTCATTTCCGCTGCGTCACGTCCGGCCGATGATGTCGCCTTTATCGTGATTATTTCAGGAGTAAATTTCCTACATTTGACTTGTTAATTAAAAAAAAAGATGAAACGGACGCATCCCTTCTTGGGCATTCTTCAATAAAATATATTTTTAATGAACATATCACATAAAACACGACATTTCAGTGCCAACATTCCCATCTTCTCCTTGTTGGATTATACACCAGAAAAAAAAAATCAAGGTACTCCAGATAATATTCTTAAATGACACAATGCACCATTCACAGCAACACACGCGTAACATAGTGACATTAAGGCCGTTTAGTGTTGCACACTACTTAAGGCAGGGGTCTCCAACTCCAGTCCTGGAGAGCTACTATCCAGTAGGTTTTCTATCCTACCTGGGTTCTGATGAGCCACACCTGCTCCTGGTATTTAC
>JAABNX020000052.1:1344711-1364095 GCA_015163995.2 Mormyrus lacerda | reverse complement strand
CCAGTTGGTTTTCTATCCTACCTGGGTTCTGATGAGCCACACCTGCTCCTGGTATTTACCTGAGAACTCGTGTGGCTCATCAGAAGCCAGGTAGGATAGAAAACCTACTGGATAGTAGCTCTCCATGACCGGAGTTGGAGACCCCTGACTTAAGGCCTTGAAGTTTTCAATGCAGGAAACCAAGTCGAGTTCACTCCATAAAATGTAAAGAAATAAAAGTGTAAACTTGATAAATTGTCAGGTCGTCATCGGCATTTTATAAAACATACAGTTTGCCATTTAGGACACTGGGTGGTAAAAGGTTACAATATCCTTCTGTTATATTCTTTGGTGAAGTACGGCACTGTGCAAAAGCCTTAGGCAGTCAAATTATGTATTAATTATCTTCACGTATATAATTATGTCTGTCAAAGTGCATCAACTGCCATTTCAAAACCTCTCCTAAAGTCACCCCAGTGTTTGTGGTCAAATACACCCATTTTTTTTTTTACTCAACTACAAGCACACTTCACTTCCTTTGGCGAATCAATACCTCACTGACTTTTAAACAGTAACTTAGATACTTAACAAATCTGGTTGTGAAACTTAAATGCATGGAATGGCTGAGGTGCCCCTGAATAGAGGTTTGGGAACCGAAGCAGTGTCCATCTAGCCATTTAGATGTCAGTAACCTCTTAGAAAATAGAAGTTGTTCTTGTTACTTTTTGTTGTGTTACTTTTAATTTTCAGGTTATAATTAGGTTACAAGGTTAAATTGTGTGTTTTTGTGTGATGAGCAAATACACTTAGTATCCTGAAAAGTAGCTTCCTTTTACTGGCTAAGACTTTTGCACAGTACTGTATAAGACAATTATCAGCATCCTTCCAAAACCAGATTACACTGGACTTTTAAACAAAATATTTTAATCATAAATCATAATAATTAGCCAATCTTAGATACAAAATGACCAGCATATTACTTTTTTACCACCATTAAATTAGTTTTCATAATATCCAGCCTCAAATCCACCTATTGCTGCATTAAGTTGTAAATAAAAAGAGTGATTATTATAATTTTGTAAAATAAAACCTGAAGCTAAAACCCCGACAGAAGTAAATTTAAAATTAGATGCATTCAGTCCAATGATGTCGCCTTTATGGATTATTTCATAAGTAAATTTCTGACATTTGACTTGTAAATTTAAAAAAAAAAAAATCCAAAACTTCTCAGATTTGTATGTGCAGTTACATTTGATCCCCATCCACATTGTAAACACATTTAACATAGAACCTAAAAAATGTGGCTGATATGTTGTGGATATCTCAGTATAAACTATTCTTTATTTATAGCAGCTCAATTATCAAGTGAAACTTGAGGCTTTTATTTAAAATCAAGGTTTTAATGTGGACGGTTTCTCTTAATTGCTGTGCAATGCATCTTTGGCACTGGCCAGTAATGGTTTCTGAGTAATAGCTAAGTAAGACATCAGTTATTCCCACAAGCCATATTTAACTGCCAAGTGTCTCGTCTAAAAATCCCACCATCGATAAAACATTCTAATGAGAAAATTAAAAAATAAATCAGATTATATAATACATGCTTTCCTACTTCCAGATCATAGTTGCCAGATATATAAATGCTGCGAAACGTATGTCATCTCTAAAGTTGCCACAGAGCATAAAAAGCAAGACATACCCTATGTAACATTTAAATATGCGCTCAGAGATTTCAGTGAGCTGCCTCGCGTGTTCATGCTAAAAGGCTACATACTTCCTGGATATTCTGCTGTAGCGTCAGAGATTGAGTTTCCACTTGGAGAGATTTTGGTTAAAACATGAGGAGCCCTGCACTGAAAAACAGCCCCACCTGCTGGCCGAAAGATAAAAGATCGAAGAGACGTAAACTACGTACAAAGCGTTGTGCGTCTTTCCGGGACTAGCCTGCACTGGACTGCTGATGCAGGCGTAACACAAATCCTTCCTGTTGCATGTAAACTGGCTGTCAAGCTGCCATATTTTGACCCATAGAACTGGATGGACAGGAGTGAGAATTGCTCTCATGGGTATGTCCATCCTGTGTGTATCACTAAGGCTCCTCCTCTTTTCCAAAGGTTAGTGTTTCCTATGCCCACTGCCCCCCCCCCGTATCCCAGAATCCAACGCTTTACTGCTTCCCATTCCGGTTGCTCAGGATGCCACAGAAAAGCTCATACCAGAAGAATGTGAATCCAGTAGATAATGCAGCTTTTACTAAACTGGGGGAGAGCCCCTTAAAAAAGCCCTGGGGGCCCTCCTCCCGGGCGATCCGCACCACGCAGTCCACGAATCCCCGGTAAGACCGAACCTGCGGGCGTACACACAGACGCGTCATTGACAGCAAGCCGCCGGACTGCAGAGTGTATGAACCGTAAGAAAAACCTGAGACTTTTATATGTCTGTCTGCTTGCCTCTTATTGAACTTCTCGATTGCATACAGATTAATTTCACCACACTGGTCACCATTCTACACTACCAGTCAAAAGTTTTTGCACACCATAAGTTTTTACCACTTTTCCATTTCTATCATAAACTGCCAATTTTCTATTGTTATTAAGCATTGAAAAGTTGAGTGGACAACGATAAATGAAAATATAAGTCAAATATAATAATATTTTTAATATAGAGTATTATTATTATTATACCCTACTTTGTAGAGTAAAGGGCCTTGCTTTGTAGAGTAAAGGGCTTAGCCCACTGAGCCACAGGCTGCCCCAAGCAAAAATGTCCTTTATAACATGGGATGTCAGACATTACTGTTACTCTTTCCATGTCAAATTCTCGGCTATCCTTTAATTTTAAATGCACTAGTTAACCATTTCATCCCATGAAAAAGAGCAGTATGTAATGTCCCATACTGACAAAAAACACCTCAAATTTTCTCTGCTGTTACAACTGCTAGAGGAGGTTACTGTGATGAATCAAAGATATGACATTTTCTTTCTGATAAAAGTACTTGCTAACCAATAGCAACATGCAAATGCAGAAAATCTCAGTGTGTGCAAAAACGTCTGACTGGTAGTGTAGAGTTTAATAAGTGTCCCACCTGTCCAAACGGGGCTCTGGCCTCTTCAAAGCCCCCGACCTGCAGTCTCTTCTTGATCAGGTCAAAGGGATATGTGATGGTCTTACTGATGACACCAGCACAGCTTCCACACAGCAATTTCCGGAAGCTACCTAAAAAAAAGGCAGCCTGTCAGAGAGCGCAGGGAAGAAGCACCGCGACACAAAGGCACATGCCAGAGCATGCTCATACTCATAAAATACCCGTGCATGTTCCATGAGCCAAGAATTAGACTTAACACGTTAAACCGTGTAGCGTTAAACCGTGGCCTTTAAGCAGTGCGCCTTCCTATGAACCCGGCCTCCTCTGTTTCGCAACGTTTCATATATTCTGCGGTCTCCACCTGGAGAGTTGCCTTCTTTGGACTGAACCAACAGGACGTCCTTCAGGATGTTGTAGAAGAAGAACTGCAGGCCGGCGTAGGGGAAGATGGCCACCGCAGTTGGTGCCAGGCCGCGGTAGAAAGTCAGGACGCCCTCCTTGCAGTACATGGTGCACGTCGCATGACGGAGACTCCGATACACCTGCGTGGGACACACAGGCCAAGGGAAGCTCAGCTCAGTTCCACGTCAGTAACACTTTATTTGATGGGGCATAAATGCTTAGTAATAACTCGGTTATTACTGAAGTACAAATCATGAACAAATATAGTCACTAATAAGATGCGTCATGATTCATTAATGAACAAATCTGAGATCAGTATTTTCACCTGTTATTCATTACTTGTTCCTTCAGTAATTCACAAAGTACAGACTTAAAACATACAGTAACGGCTTGAGATAAAACATGCATAAGAATTAATGTATGATGAATTAACATGAGATTAGTATGGAAATGAGACTTAGTTGATTAGTTAATACATAGCATAATACTATATTAGTGTCACATGTCAGTAGGCCCTTGAGCACGGCCCTTAACCCCCAGCTCGCTGGCTGACCCTGTACCATAACCCGCAAGCTATGGGCGACATGATGGGGTTAGTGAAGAGAAGCGTTCCAATACACTTGTAGCTGTACCTGTACTTGTGCAAATAGCATATAAAGCATGTTCGTTTTGTTGTTATTATTTGTGCCGCCTAAAGTAAAGTGTTACCAGCATGTCCTACAGCTCAACTCCAGAGTCACAAGTACAGCCAAACAAGTCCACACTATTTTGGGTATTTTATAAATAATTATATTTACATTACATACGGCGCCATTTATAATTACATGTATAATTACATCTATAAATTACACGCGGCAGCATCTATTCTCCATGTGCTGATAAAATCAAATGTTATCTAAACAAACTCAAATATTACAGCACCAACTTTTGTCCCACTTAATGTAACGATGAGTGTGTGGCAGGTAACAGGAACATTTAAGCAAACATCAGTGGCTTCGCCATCATCCTAAACGCACCCGGGTCCACATGCCGCTGTGTTGTACCACAGTGCTTTATTCCCCCCCCCCCCCCAATCTGTCTGTGTTCTCCTCTGAAGGGGGGCTTCTCACCCGCGGCTCCCCCTGAGCGGCGAAGCGCGTCCGCAGAGTGTCCAGCGGTTGGCAGGCCACGGTGGCGCTGCAGGCCGACAGGCCCCCGCACACGAAGTGCACCGCCGGCATCTGGCTGTGGTAGGGGGTGCTGTGATGCACCAGCTCTGTCAGGAACTCGAAGCTGGTAAACTGGAGGCGGGAGGGGGGTGTTTCTAAAGTTCATTGCTTCATTTCAGCCACAGATTTAGGAACATAAATATACAGGACCAGTCAAAAGTCTGGACACGCCTAGCCATGGAAAGGTTTTTTTTTTGTACTTTTCTCTACGTTTTAGAAAAATTATAAGACATCAACACTATAAACTAACAGACGGAATCATACACTGACCAAAAATGCATTAAACAAAAAAAAATGTTTTGGGGGCAGGCAGCCCTGTGGTTCGGCAGAGTGATGTCACCATTGGGCCCTTAACCCCAGTCGCCCCAGGGACTGGCTGCCCCTACTGTCCCCTCTACACCAGCTTCATAAGGTGGCCTCCTGGGATGCTTTTCCATTGGTCCTGAAGGAGGGCCCCCATATACACTGAGCACCCATTGGCTGCTTTTCCTTCACTCTCTGGTCAAACTCCAAAACCATCTCTGCTGTGTTTAGGTCAGGAGGCCAAGTCATGTGACGCGGCATGGTGTGTCCAGACTTTTGACTGGTACTGTACTTAATAAACGGTATAACATAAACAATAACAGTCTCCTTCCTGCTTTCTTTGTAGCATTCATTATTTCCATCAGACCTCTTGATATTCAGTCCTTTCCCAGTTCATCACCTAGGCCCTTGCAAAGCCTTTGGCATGTGGAGGAACTCAATCAGGTCACAGGCAGTAAAATTGCCCAGATTCACACTGTTAGGGCATCACCTGGACCCCTTAGCCCAGCCATGATGCTAAATGGCGTTCGAACGTACCTGGACAGCCCCGTAGCAGATCGACAGCAGCTGGGCAGGGACATGACCCTTCCAGAAGGCGGTGGCGCCCTCTTCTGACAGGATGCGACGTGACGCCTGCCACAGGCCCCAGTACTTCCCCTGCTTGCTCTGGGACGAGAGGTTCTCGATTTGAAGCTGGGGAAACGAGCAGAGGAATGTGCATCACAACAGCCACACCCGACATACCCCCCCCCAGCCAGAAGCTTCCTGCACAGGATTCTCTGTTATGTACGTTTCTGGAAAGTTTCCTTCCCTTTACAACCCTACAGACAGCCAAAAACAGGGCTACAGGAAAAGCTACAGAAATCACGTCAGGGTGGCATCTGTGCGTGTTTCTCATTATACAGGTGTTTCCAGGCCTCTCTGTGTATGAAGGTGACTGTTCATCAAATGGATACATGTCATGGCTCACCCCACTGTAACCAACACACCTGGAACCTGATTTTGATAACATCCAGGGGGCTGATCATGGCTCGGGTCACCATGCCGGACAGCGACCCCGCTAAGGCCGCCTTCTCTGGTGGCAGGACCTTGCGCTGATCATCCGGGTCATAGCCCACCATCGCTGTGTCGCCGCCCTAGTGGCGGTAGCTGTGTCTGTGTGACAGGAAGCAGAATATGACATATCGTTCCACAAATATTGTACCCACAAAACTTCCAGCATTGAGTAAGGCCCTTTCCAAACTGGGGGAGAGCCTTTTTCTCCTGCTCCCGTTTGGCAACAGGTACAGGAACATCCAAAGCAGTTCTGCCAGATTCAGCAGTAGTTTCCCCCAGAGGCTGTCAGAACACTTAACACTCAGCTATCTCCCTGACCACCCATTCCTAAGAACAGCCACACCACCCTTGCGTCCAGCCCCCATGTTTTACACTTTCCTGCATTTTGCACTTTAAGTACCAGGGAACCCTCTCGTTGTCGCGTGCTATTTATGCGGTGCACAGTAGTCCTGGGGGAACATTATTTCATTCACACTGTATACATGTATATAGAGGGTATGACATTAAAGTCCACTTAATTAGATTTCAAACATTCTGTAACTATTAAGTACACTGATTTTCTTTACCCCACCGTTTAATTGTTCATCTGTGTTTAATGTGCAAATCCTCGGTCAATTAATACTTTGTAAAGTCCGCGGGTTGGCGACTTGCTATTTATGCTCTTGCCAGCACTGATCTAGCTGCGTATTTAAATACTTCTTCGCTACAGCTCTTTCCACTACATCTGTCCGATGCAGCTGTCAGAATATAACCGTCTCATCCAGCTAAATACTAGGTGCAAATACTATTCGAGTGTATGTAAATGAGTCTATCACGGATAATATATTGTTCTACAACTGCAAGTAAAATGTCAAGAAACCTTCAACGAGATTTCTGTTGTTTTAAAGATATGGGAACTACATTGTCTGGTCAAAAAAGCCACCGACTGAATTTAAATCAACAAGTACTTAAGAGCCAATAATTGGATCATTATTACAGCTCAGCAACGTTATAAAGTGAAGTCAGCTAAGTACCTGAATCTCCTGAACAGCCAGGCTATCCCGTCAATGTATTCTTTCTTTCCTAATGACTTGGGCATATTCCAGGACGATACTGCTATTGAAGATATTTAAAATGCTATTAAAGATATTTTTAAAAAATAAAGAATCATCGGGTTCGAATCGTCAAAGAGTGGTTCAGGGAGCAGGAGGAATCATTTTCACACGTGAATTAACCCCAGTGAAAGTATTTGAGATGTGCTGAATAAGACTTTGCGGAGTGGTCCAACTCCCCTGTCATCAATGCAACAAGAGATTAATGCATATCCGGATGAAAAAAAAATGTCGAGGTGTTGCACAAGCACCAAGAAACAATACACTGACAAGAGTGCACTATCAAACGAGATATTAAAATATACAACTTTTTTGACCAGGCAGTGTATCTCAGTCACTTAAGGACACAACGTGGTCGCCCTCTACATTTAGTCTGTCCTTGTCAACTTAACAGTTTCCGTGTAAGCGCAGCTACCCACCTTTACCAGAGCTCTACTTCAGGAAACCAACTAACGATAACCCTACGTCTATCGCTTATTAATTTAAGAGTGGATAATAAACACGACACACCAAATAAAATCGCTGAATACTTTCGCCCCGGCTCTCCCGTCTGCCGGGGACAAACTCACCCTCGGGCTAGCAGCGTAACGCGAGCAGCATGACCGCACCGATGGGCGGGCCGGAGTGGAGTGCAGCTGCTTAGCCGAAGCGGCTTCACAGCCTGCTGTTTACCATACGATCACCGGCGAACTGCTAATAAACTGTTTTTAGCTAAATAAAATACAACAAATGATCGCTAGCCGCTTCCTAGGTTGACAGAGACGGTCGCTGATTGGCCGGAGAGGCGACCGCCGATTGGCCGAAGAAACCCCAAATCGGCGTGACGTCATGTTTCTGCTTTACACGCCCAAATGAGTGCAGAATAGACTAGGAAAACGAACAGAGCGACAGTACGGCTTATCTTTTGTGTTCTCTCTCCCCGAACAGAGCATTTGCTTTTCGCCGTTAGCGCGGCGGGACTACATACGCCCCAGATCCCCGGCGATTTAACATAGTAAATGGGGAAGCCCTGCGGCGAAAACCACGAGTACAGGATCGTATGTAGTGAGGCATTTCTGACGCCAGATGGCGACACGGCACCGCGCAGCATCGGCATTAAGCGTGACACGAAAGTGCTCAAGGGGTGCCTGTGTTTCAGTGCCTTTCACTCCAGTGCTCTGGGAGTACGTAGGTCAGATCACTGTGGATTCTACCCACTTGTATTTTAGCTCCGATGCCAATCTTGACCTAGCCCCTGATCTTAACAATAACCAGAAACTCCCCTGGTCAATACTGCAGCCTTTCTCATATTTTTAAAGTATCGTATCATTTTTAATTATCGATTATAGAAACTCTGGGGGACCGAAAGAACTCCGTGAGGCCCTCCAACTCCCCCTCCCCAGCAAGGTAAGATTTATTACATTAATATCAACAAAGAATTTAATGAATACACGACCTTTATTTTCACTTTTCTGAAAAACACAATACACAAATAAAGCTGATTTGTCGTTGCAGCGTGCTATGTAATTGGCCGCCCTCGGCGAGGCCCCTTCAAGCTCAATGTTAAAATGGGACACTTTCTGAAAAAAGTCCCAACTTGATTCCATTCGAAATACATGAATGCCCCCTGAACACTACATAGAAGAAAAAATAAAGTATTACTAAACACATATATTAACTGCAAATTTTAATTGTCCTGTTTTGCCAGGTGTCTCATCCTATATTACACTTACGTATGTTTCGTATGTATATTTCCTAAACATACTTATTTTGTTATTACAAACAGTTTCCTTTCCAAAATGATCCAAAAGTTAGGAAAAAGCGTACAGCTTTACTAATCCGTTTTGCTACAAGTACACATGAAGGAAGATAAATTGCGACAGTAGGCCTCAATTGTTCGACGCTCCCGTTGAGCACTGTGAAAGAACACAAACATAGATATCCCATTTAGATAAGATTAGGTAACGGTACAAAAAAGTCAACGTTTGCATTCAGGAATGTTCCCATTTGCGTAGATTTGCATGGTGTCGAGCGTGCACGACGTAACGGAGGGTGTTCCCTGCTCTCTCGCGCATTCGACCGCATAATACTGGAGGCGACTGTCTGTCGTGTAATACTGGCATATGAGAAATAGTTCTGCGTATAATATATGGGAAAACTAGTAGGCCATAGGTGGGATTTACCTTAGGGTGGAAGAATATGTCCGGAAAACATTTTACAGAAGCTGTAGGCTGGTCAGTCATTACAGACAGTTAATGTGCTGTTAGCCATCACGTACAACCCGTGTCAGAATAAATGGTATTAATCATATTTCCTGTACGCGTGAAATCAAAAAACTGTTGGGATTGTCATAAGCCAGCCAAATGCCACCGTTTTAATCCTGGGGTTCTGCTGGGAAAAAAATAAATGACTGTAGATCCCTTTTACTTCCTATACAGTAACTGAATCTGAATCAGATGAAATACTGAAAATGACAGTCTGAGAGCGCTGACAGCGTAATAAAATCAGCCTCGGAAATACAGAACCTCGGTCCAGCTACAAGTTCCACTTGGACAGGGGCTTCAGTTTTTAACTTTTAACACTGAAAAGAGAAAAGGGGAACACAAGATGAGCTTGCTTGGGAAAACAGCACATTTGCTCCAGCAGCTCAGGACTGTCGGCGGTGAGTCAGGGATCAGCTGACAGGCAGTGGGCTGCTCTTACGCCATATACCGCAATGGGACGGCGCCCCCGCGCCGAGGAGGAACCCCAGCAAGCAAAAGCCGCAGCAGGAAGGACCTGGAGGTGCAATCCAAACGCCGACGGTGCGAAACCCAAAAGCGTGTCACCACCTGACCGTCTAAAGTCCAGCTGGAAAATCTCTTACCTTTAAATCATAACATGTTCCATTTAAACTACCATTACCCTCCCACTTAACTACCTGTAAACTCTGCCCCACGCGCTTATCAGTAATTGACATCAGTTCATGCCATTTAATGTGTATAGTTGTCCCAGTCGACACACCACAGCACATAAGCCACAAGGAAATATATCCTCTGCATTTAACCCATATGTGACATCATGACCTAGCAGGGGGCAGCCAATTCAGCGTCCGGGGAGCAGTGCTTGGACGGGGGCTGGTACTTTACTACTTGGGGATTCCAGCCAATAATTTAATTACAAATGCACTTCTCTAACCGTCCACAGGGTGAAGCGTAGAGCACATACTATGCGATGAAAGTGACGCCCAGAGGAAGCCAGCGCAGCCATATTGATTTCAAAGGTCTCTGATCTAGCAGAGATGTAGAAACTGTCCTAATGATGCAGACTGGGAGCCATTCGCCCTCATGGCTGCCTGGTAACGTTTAACCTGGATGAAGACACTCCAGAGATAGACCAAGCTCTACCGGAAAGAAGCCGAGGCACCTGTAGGACAAACACTACAGTCTTAACACCAGGATAATGTTAGTGCTTTGCTTCTCCCTCAAGCACTCTGCCTGAAGACAGGCACCGCAATAAGGGCACCGATCAACACGTCAATAGCTCTAGTTCCCTTCAGTCTAAAAAAAAAAATAGTTGCTGATCCATGGATTATCATACACTCCCTAAATCCACTCCATCTTTGCACACAAAACTCACAATTGGTTTTGGAATCAACTTTATTAATAGGAAAACAGAAACTAAACAAAAGTGCAAAAAAAAAAAAAAAAAAAAACAAACAAAAAAAAACGGTAACGGCTAACGGTAAGTGAACGCAAAAAACAAATTAAATAAAAAGTGTTCTTGGATGTCAAGAGGAGGATTTTTCAGGGGGGGGGGCACAGAACAGGATGCACAGTGTTCCGCACCGCTGGGACTCCTGGCCGACCTGATACCGGAGAGGGGCGACGGCGCCGAAATGGCAGAAGTGGGAAAGGCACTGTCCGGAGGAGCGTGGTGGGGCGCCGTGCCTCAGACGGAGCGCAGAAGCTTCCAGAAGGCCCGGGCAGCGTACGCTCAGAAATGCCGCTGAGCATGAAAGCATCACGAACGTCGGCACCCGTAACGGCGTGCGGCCGGTCGGACCGCGGCTCCGGCCTCCGGTTGGCTTGCGACCGGCTGCCATCAATACGCTGGATAAACTGGGCTGATGGCTCAGGGTGTGCTGGGGCGGAGGGGTCCCAAGGTGGAACAGGTCAGGCCGATCATTTAATATTACTCCATGGTATCTGCAGGCTGTCAGATAATCCAGAACAATCACACCGACAATTCGTCATATTCAAGGCCTAACAGGTCTTTTCCAGACTATTGTGGGTAAACATAATTTACATAATACAGGGGGGGGGGGGTGAGACATACACATACAAATATATATATATTTATATATTCTTAAAAAAAAGGAATCTATGTATTTTCTTTACAGAGCAGAAGGCCAATGTTAAATCCCCACACACCCTTGCTCTAAACGGCACAATTCAGCTGTCATTCAAAACTGTATCTTAATTGCATTTTAATCTTTTAACACAGCGTTAGAATTTACTGGAATTTCCTGAAGGTGATTAAAACATGCGCGAAAAAAAAAAAAGGAACAAAATGGGGGAGGAAAAGCAGAAGCGGTTTAGAGATAAATTAAGAGAAACCATTTTAAGTTACGATTTCGGTGCTCTATGCAAGTTTCTCTTTGTCTCCATTTAAATTCTTTTTTAATATCATTTAAACGTTTTATTGTTATCGACAGTTCCACGGTGAGCGCGGTGATTGCCGGGCTGACAAACATTCTCAGGCAGCTTCTCTCAAACAGCTTAGCAGGGTCACACAGGACCGACTCTCACTCATTCTTTGCTTGCTTTTCCCAGTTCCGGGCTCCACCGCTGTGTTGGGTCTCTTCAGAAGAGGGGGTGGGATGGGGTGAGCGAGGGAGGGATTGTGGGCAGGAATTGGGGGGCGGGGCACTAGAAAGGGAGGGCTGGAGGGGGCTTTGTTTCTTTTACATGTTCCGGTTGACAGGGGTGACGTAGTTGCGGGGGAACATGCCAGTGAGGCTGTGACACGCCCCCTTCCACCAGTTGGGGTCGGAGTTGTCCAAAACCTGGATGAAATCTCCACGCCGGAAGCCCAGCTCGCCGTCCTCCTGGGGGTCGAAGTCAAACAGCGCCTGCACGTACGTCGGATTCTGCGGGAGTGGGGGGGAAGGAGATGCTAAGGAGCAGGAGCGGCACGCCACCAGCCTGCATTTGCCAGTGCCCCATGGCGCCCCCTTTCGGAAGCACCAGCCAGTTAAAAACCGCCCAAACCGTTTGGGGACACCACGGTGAATGCAGCACCCCCACCACCACCAAACAATGAAGATGCAAGAGAACAGGCACACTCAGAAAATGCAAGGGTGTGGCCAGATAGACTTGAGCAAGTTGCCCCTGTGCTCTATGGTGGCCAAGCTGTGCTGGGGTGGGGGGGGGGGGGGTGAGAGACTGCCTCACCTGAGGAACCTGCTCGATGTCCCGCAGGAAGATCTGCTGGTTCCGTGACACAGACGTGGACCGATGATAGTCCACCAGCTCGTTGAGAGAGTTGAACTTGACTACCCACAGGAAGTACTTTCCAGCTCCATCCCGCAGGACCTTGAAGTGCTGGACGTCATTCCCAAACCTACGGATGGTATACAGTTTGCTATTAGAGTGGATGATTGGGTGGCAGTCATGTGACTTGTGGCTTGTTTTTGTCAAGATCAGAAGTCAAACCTTGTTCTAAAATATTACAGTGGTAGTACAAATATGGTAATTAAGTCCCCGGGGTTTTTATTTTAGAACTAGGAATATTAGAAAAAATAGTTATATTAGCTGTGTCCTGTAAAAATAAATAAAATAAATAAAAATAATGTAACAGTAATAAAAGAGCAATTACAGGGATGTGGGCAGGTGCCCAAAGCAGCCACCAGGGGGCAGCACTCTGCAAGCCTCCCAGCTCTATGGCATCATCACACCCCCACATGAGCCAGGGCAGGAGAGAATGTGCACGCGTGAACCAAGCACTCACTTCACAGAAAGGCTGAAGTCGCCGGGGGCGCTCTCGCTCTCGCGGATGAGGAAAGCCCCATCGTGCCTTTGTTTGTTCAGTATCTCCTCTGCTTTGGCCCGCGGGATCTTCCCAAAAAACCACCTGTGACAGAACAGGCGTCCGTCAAATGGGAGTCATCCAGCTCCAAGGTGCCATCGCTCATCACTGACTCCGCACAAGCTCCTCCCCCTTATCCAGGCTACCCTGCCGCGTCCCCCACAGGATGTACGCCGGCCCGCTGCCCCAAGAGGAGGGGGCGGAGATGCCACTCCACTCTTTTGCATAGGGCTGAAGAGCGAAAGTAAAATGAAAGATTTTAATCCTGGCGGTGGCGCCATGGCGTGACTTCCTGGTATGACAGCGGGCCGGAGTGTTACAGGAGTCACACAGGCAGGGTGAACAGCGAGGAGCTTAGGAGGAGGAGGAGGAGGAGGTGCCCTGGCACAGCGAGAAACAATCCCCAGTTGTGGGACAGCACCAGCCTCTCTGCGTCCCCAGAAAGGCAGGTGACCCTGCAGGGTGCGTGTGAACATCCTGGTTGAGCCTGATGAAATCGTGACGAAAATCGATAGGTCAGGAGGCCGTGAGAGGAGGCGGCCAATGAAGGACCGACTCCCTGGACGTTGTAACATCTAAAACAGGGCTGCGTGTCAACTCTGGGCAGACGTCCCACCAGCGGTGCGGCTGGATTCCGTAACGGATGAATGCAGCTTCTGTTATGACAGTCATCCGATACTACAGCTGCTGATAGAAGCGTGCCCAGCGCAGCTCCTGATGATACCTGAGGCAGACGAGGAACATGCACGGAGGTACGGGGGAGGTCGAGGGAGACCATGGGAGGTGTGAGGAAGGTCGGGAGGGGAGGCGCGAGGTGTGAGAGAAAGCGCAGGGGGAGGCGCGAGGTGTGAGAAGAGGCGCGAGGTGTGAGAGGAGGCACGTGGGGGAGATGGCAAAGACAGGGGACAGGCCAATTACTGTTCAAAAGATGATGGTGGACCTTGTGGGCAGACCTCCTTCCTTCTGCTGCACAGCTCAGACATCGTCAGGGTAAGACCCCCACTGAGGCCCCCAAAATGTTGGGATGAGCACTGCAGCTGGACAGCAGAGGGGGAGCCAGGGCGCATGTAGCGCATTCATGCACAGACACTAATTCTGAGTGAGTACAAAAGCCAACCGTGCATCCAAGAAAACTGCACTGTGTGTAAGTCTGCTAAAAGGTATCCAACACATGCACACACACGTACTCGCGTACACGGACACACACGTGCAGCGTCCAAGCTGTACTCACGGATGTGCTTTCATTTCAATGTAGTTCTTGGGTATGAAGCCGTCTTTGCCATTGAGCTCGGCCTTGTACCAGTTCTGGTCGCACTCTTCATTGAGAACCTGCCCAGGACACAGAGCAAAGGCGGGGTTGGGGTCGGATGCCACAGCGAGGCAGCCGGCACCGAGCTCAGCGTGTGGATGTCCGGCACCACGCCCAGGCCACTGAACGCGAGCGGAGGCGGTGACATCAGCTGACCACTCACATAGAACAGCAGTGGGATCATAAGACGATGAAAACACATCCCAAAAACAGCTACGAAACAAAGAAACACAGCCACAGGCGGCGAGGCCAGCAAAGGTAAGAAAAGGCTTCTGCACACTCACACTGGGTCTGGAAGACTTTCGGTTCAAATAAAGGTTTAGACTGCTGCAGATAAACCCTGAGTGTTTGTTTTAACAGATGTAACTCGCACAGTTTTTGCTCTGTAGAAGTCGGAAGTGCCAGTGAACCAGCGTCAGTGAAAAACATTGGCATCAGCAAATCAGCACTTTCAACTTCCAGAAAGCTGGTCAGAGAAGAGCCCCCAAGTCAACCAGGAACATTTAGAGGGTGTTTTTTTTTTTTTTTTTTAAAAAAAAAAAAAAAAAAAAAAAAAAAAAAAGCGACAAGCTTAAAATCCGAGCACATCTTTCCCAGGCCGTGTAATCTGTGCCAACTGGATGTGAATACAGCCACAGTGCCCCCCTCCAGTCTGAATAACTGTTTTACTGGCAATTCAAAGGAGCCACGCCGTGACCAGGGATGCTATCGCTCTCCAGTGACACGACTCCGTCATGCACGTGTGCAAATTTGCGGGCATAAAATGTTCAGTCGGGCTATTGTTAGAAAACAAGGGGTACTTAGTCCAACCCCAAGCACTTAACTGAGCACTTCAGAACATGCCGGAACAAGGGCTTATAGGTCACCGATGATACCGGTGATTCCATAGCAGCTCGTAAACGCAGCGCAGAACATGGGAGGCCGATCCTAGCGACGCTCACTCTGCGGTGTCAAGCCATTCATTTTTAAATGTGCTGTACAAACAGGGCCAGACCCAAAGTGTTCTCCAGTCTAGAGAGAAGTAATTAACTGTACTACATTCATACATACAAGAAATAAAGTGAAAATGAGAACAAAAACTCAAGGAAATGTAATACAAGGAACATTTTTTTAAAGAATTAAAAATTAAAAGTTAATTCATTTAAGTAAAGTAAGAATACTGGACTTGACCAAAAAAAAAAAAAAAAAACCACAGGGGAACCTCAAAGTGAGTTGAAAGCAAGAGAAAAAAGATGGTTCCTTAAACTCATCAACTTAATATTGTATGGGAGACAAAGTCTGGGAGCAGCTACAGAGAAAGCCTTCAGTTTAGAGACGACGGTGGAGGACTGGGAAGGACGACCGAAAGTGATCGGGAGGCTGAATATGGAAATAGCAGATCCGAAATGCATTGTGGGGCAGTGTACAGGCAGACAGAGCGGTTTTCTTGCAGCAGATCTGTTGCACTACAGCAGCACAGAGGCCAGCCCCGGAGCACTGGCAGCCACAAGGGAGAGAGAGAACAAAATGACACGTCAGCCTGTCAGAGATGCGGCCGAATCACGAAGCAAAGTGACGTCAGCTTCAGCCAATCAGCTACGGCACAGCAGGGCTTCCGGGCAGGGACTCGCCGCCATGGCGCATGGACACAGGCCGAGCCCGGCCAGGGGACCTTCGGAGTACGAAGGTCCTGAACCATCACATCACTCGATGGTGTTTCACAGTGAGAAACCATTCTGTCACTGACGGGGGTGATGGCAGGAGTGGAGAGGACAGAGAGCAACAGGACAGAGGGGACAGAGCTGTAAATTCTCACAAACTGACCCTTGAGGCATTTACACGGGAAAGCACCATGTAACACCTGGGATGCAGGGCCTGGGAGCTGCGTTCTTCTGGCTGAAGCCTATTGACACACGTCACAAAAGGCAGGACCTGCTGATATGATATATTCACAGAGGAGGAGCTGAAAAGTGGCAGCCGCAGGACTGAACTGAGAAAGTGCCCCAGCAGCCAGTGTGATGGATGCAGAGTGGTACCAGGGTCGCATCACCTGCATGGGGCCAGCCAAAGGTGCTAAATTAAGCAGAATGAGGACGAGCGGGTCCCGGGCGGGATGGCAGCAGGCTGCCAGGTTTCAAAAACATCTCTGTTGTAGAAGGAGCCACACAGAGATAATGACGCTTGTTTTGCTGTACGGTCTGACTGCTAGGGAGTAGAGAATCGGCACACGGCCGCTCCAATGCGGAGTGGCAGAACCGCAGAGGATGCATGCAGAGGGTGCATGCAGAGAGCTGACTCAAACTGCAACTGCTCTACCCCGCCAGCAGGGAAACGGGAGTGGGTGGACAGGAAGAGAAAGGAGCACGAGGGCCCGGCCTGCCCCCCCCGATCGTATACCATACAGATGACCCCCTCCGTGCAGTCGCCTGGTGCTCCGCGGGGCTGTCAGATGCGGCAAGGAGGCGGCCCGTTTCTCACCGCAGCAAAAACACCTTACAGGCAGAAGATTAACGGTGAAGAGCGGCACGCGCTCGTGGGAAAAAACAAAGCACCACTCACTGCTTCAACAGCCACACTCGGCGAGGATTGGTGAACCCAATCTAGGGTACAAGAGCAGGCCTCAGAAAACATAAGCTCCTTAATAGCCGACGTCCCCCGTTCAGCTTCATCGCTTCACATCCACAGGTTGCGTAGGATGGACTAGAAGGCTGAACGAGGTAGATGAAGCGATGCCATGCTGGAAATCCCGCCTGTCGCGTGAAGAGTGATCTGCTTGGGGGAGGTGGCAGATTTTGGGTTTGCTCCACTTAAGCTTTGGAGTTCGGAGAAAAACTTGGGGGGGGGGGGGGGGAGAAATCACACAGGAGGAGCCCACGCAGGCGAGCGTGTCAACACTGAGGAAGCAGGTATTAATAGCAGGAAGAAATACAAGGTGAGAAAACAGCGCAGACAAGGTTACTCTTAGCCTTGACAGACTCCCGATCCGTGGCATCAAACGACGCCCGTTGGGTTTAACTGGCAACAGGATGCTCTGCAGGGCTCCAGCCACCAGCCAAAGTGAGGGAACCACCCCAACACAGACAGAAAAAGACAGAGAGAAAAAGGGAACTGTAGTCTGCTTTGACAGCCATGCTTAGAAGCAGAGTTGGCCCGATTTAGCTTTTGGCTATACTCCACAATGGCGTCTGCCGAGAGACACTGCATCTGGCTGCACTCACAGCTCGGCTCGCAGCACACACAGGCACAGGCGTATGCGCACACATTCCACAGACATGCACACGAAAGCAGACCCTCATTTACACCAGCACCGGCGCCATGCATGTGGAGCACGCCAACCTGTCAACCAGCGCATGCCACCAAGACATGCAACTCGTCCAGAAGTTGTTTATGGCACAGCAAACTGTGGCTGGCAGATCTGCAAATATTACCATCAGCGAGCAAAGAGTAAGAGACATGAAACTAATCCCTAATGGTCTGAAAGCGATGCCAGCCTCACTGAGGAAGTCAGATGCACACGGCCCCTGACCAGTGCGAGGAAAATCAGGCACGGCCGTACCGAGCCAGTGGTGCTGGTGAAAACGCCAAGTCAGCAGGTCCTGCGGCTCAGCAAGGAAACTCAGGTACGGGCCCGGATGGTCATGGCCTTCACAGTGCACCGGCGGGAAGGGTGTCACTCGAAGGCACGTGGCCCACATTTAGACAAGCTTACACACGGGACATCTGAATATTTCTAGAATCTTCCGGGAGCAGTCGGGTGGAAGCCAGGATTACGCAACGCGCCGACGCAGTCACATGTGCAAATGTAAAAATGTTCATTCCCGGCTCACACACACATGTGCTGACCATGCTCAGCGCACAGGCCGCGTGACGCAATCGACCTGAACAGGACGATGGAAGCCTCAGCTCAGCTGGGAGTGTGGCTGCCTGATAAGTGAGAACCAGACACACACAGACACACACGTCATGATCAAGACGATAAACCGCACTTGGGCCCAAAATGGACACACAGCTGGCTGGTGAGAGCGTCGGAAAGCGGCCCGGTACAGGGGAATCCGCCCCTGAACTCCAAAGCCATAGAACGCGCTTGAAACAGCTTTTGCGCCACGTTTAATTTTTCCAAAATTCAGCAGTGAAAAAAAAAGAAGAGGAGGAAAAAAAAAAAAACCTGACCACCACACCGAGAGGCCGCAGCAGTGAAGCGAGACTGCAAGAAGCAAGACGACGCCGCTGTGGTGAAGATCAAAGCAGAGAGGGTGGATGTGGCTCATGCCAGGGCTGACACGCGACCCCCATTCTTCCGCCAGGGGACAGTCCTCCACATGTGTGCAAGGTCACGGCTGTGCAGGGTCCCCCGGATTCTCCCATTCCTTCCCTCAAAAACTAACACCGGGATGTTTATATGCTGCCTACCGCTGCCGTTTCAGACCAGTGCTGTGGAGATGCCGCTTTGGGGCTGGGGGGTGTTGTAAGGACAGATGGCCCAGTCAGCAGATTCATATCCCTACAAACATCCACGTTTCTCTTAAGCGCTCGGCCGCCTGTTAAAATGGCTACCTTTGCAATCGACTTCATCAGCCACGTCAGTTTACCGCCTCAAACGTCCCGGTGAACAGCTCGCCCCCGCTGCTGCGCGCACGCCACCCTTTCCGAACTGTCGACGTATGATGCTTAGATAAACAAGGACTGAGGGAGCTCTCAATAAGTAGGGTGCCGGTAGAATCCAAGATGGCAACAAGCAGTACAACCTGAGCGAGCGGGCACAGATACACACAAGTTAAAAGCCAATTACCATAAAACTTTAACCAACTTCAGAACCAAGGAATTCTTTAAGACACATTAGGTTCTGTTCAGATGCAATTGGAGGTCTGCATATCACCGCAGTTGTGCAGCCAGACATCGGCAGATGGGGGGGGGGGGGGGGGGCTGG
>JAABNX020000052.1:1333594-1344421 GCA_015163995.2 Mormyrus lacerda | reverse complement strand
CCTGAAACCCCCCCCACAGACCCATGTGAGGCCCTCCAAGGCTGCCAGACCTGCGGTTACAAGCGGAAGTTTCAACAACCCATTACGACTCATGGCCTCTTCCTGGAATGTGACACACGGTTCAGAAGAGACAGCAAACCGGACCCATGAGCCAGGCCCAACTCAGCCCAGCACACCTTCGCCGAGATCAATCTGCACTGTAAGGGGCTTCGAGGCCGAACTCCCCAGCTGCCCCCAGTGCAGTCTGCCTTTGCAGCCTCATTGGGACACAATCGCTCCATCCTTGGAACCTCGGAGCAGCCTGGTGTCCTTTAAGCAAAAGCTCTGGGCCACGTCTAAATAAACCCGAGTGCCCGCTAGACTCTCAGTGTCCGATAAACCCAGAAACAACACCTGCATTTCACCAGGGCTGGGCTGAGGGGGAACTGAGGAAAAAAGAATAGAGGCAGGTGCCCCAGAAAGCAACAAGTTAAGCAAAAGGAACAGAGACGGGCAGGTCCACGCTCTGAAAGTCAGAAGGCGGCTGCTCTCAGGATAGCTGGGTTCTGCCATGCTGCAGGTTTCCGGTGTGTGTGTGTACATGTGGCTGCCCACAAACTACAAACCAACTTGCAAAAAAAAAAAAAAAATCATCAAAACAATCTGCAAACCTGCAGCTGCCTGAACTGTCACATGACTCATAGTGTCATTCTACCTTCTCCCTGAGCAAGACAGCAAAGAAGAGAGAGGGGGAAAAAAAAACAAAAAAACATGTTTTCTGAGTCACTGGGGCTGTGTGCTGGGGGGGACCTGAGATCCGCGACCCAGAGAGAATTAAAACCTGGCGGCTTGACATTCAGCTACACGTAAAAATTAGCGAAACCTGTAAAAGGGGGGGGGGGGGGACAAGGTCTTACAGTCATACTGATTATGTGAGAAGCTGCTTCTCTGGTACAGAGACACTGACACCTATTTCCCTTGAAAAGAGGAGCATGTCACACAAAACTAGGCTTCAGCATGTGGTGAGAGCTGAAAATATCCCAACGAGAGACATAAAGAAGGACGAGAGCACATGTGGGAAGGCACGGGCGAAGCCCTCACGGCAAACGGGCACGCCGTGGAACCCTCTTCCACGCCGGGGAATTTCCGCACCACGAGCTCAAACTGCAGCTACACAGAGAAATCTGCCGCAGAGAGGAGAATCCAGCTCCCGGGTTCCCGTGTTCCCAGCTGCGAAGACAGCATTGAGAGCAGCACCTAGTGGGCAGGAACTGGCTAAAAGGTGTGGGTGGTCTGTTCAAAACCCTGGGGGCTTGGTATATGGTCACCGCCCCCAGCAGGTCAGAAGGTGATAAACTACAACTAAATGGGTCAGGCAGCAGGGCACCAGCTGCAAATCACAGGAGAGACCGACTGCAAATTCATACATTTCAGCAGGTCATCTGAAGGTCTAGGGGTCAAATGAGGATCCAACAGCCAGATCACCACCATCAGACTGCTTTACCAAAGTCTTATGGCGACAACTGACCAAGGGTCACCATATGCACGCACACACGTGCACGCACTAGATGCAAATTACAGTTGCCCAGCAACCTCTAAGTATTAGACCACTTTTAAAAATATAAAAATTGCGGGGCATTCCATATAAAGAAATGTTATATTTGTATTATATTTTATATGGATATATTTTTAATATTAAAGCGGTAGGGCAAAGATGATTAGGATGATTATAGCACTAGCGTTAAAAAAAAAAAAAAAAAAAAAACCCACTTTGATACCACAAAATCCCATACAGGTCAAGGCTCAGAGGAATACACAACCACAAGAGTCAGCAAGAAAGAGGGAGAGAAAGAAAAAAATAGCCTGGGTGTCCCAGTAAAACAACTAAATTAGACAAAAGATAGCTCTAAAATGAATGCTCTGCTTTTCAGGCATTAACTGACCCACTCAAATAAATCTACTGTTCAGAGAGCATATCGTAAGCAATGCAGAAGATAAACACCAACACCGTCCTGGGAGAGAGCAGCAGGTCCCTGTCAACACAGGAAGCCAATATGGACCAAAAAAAATCCACTTCCTGTGACATCAGCCATTTGTTTTTTGTTTTTTTTCTCCATTCCTGCACTGAAGGGGTTTAATTTCTTGTGTCTATCGGCTGCCATTTTTGCAAAGCACACTTAGTCTCTGGCAGTTCTAAAGAAAGTTTTATGCAATCTATGAAAACCGCCAAACCAGAGTGAAGACAAAGTAAAAAGTTTAAGCTGTAGTCCTACAGGAGGAAACAACTTGCGCACTTGATATGTGCTGATAAGATCACCTAACTTTTCCTTGAAAACCTACAACAAACATTTCCTTGTAACTGACTTGCAGTACAAACACGGCTCACTGGGTCAGACTATAACTTACGGGTAATACAGGCATGCTCTAGGATCACAGATGCCCCAAAACAGAGTATTTTTTAAAGAAAGAAAGAGGAAAGAAAGGATTACTGTGTATGACGAAAAGTTTAAAAAACATCTCTTAATATCCATCCATTGCCTGGGTTTCAACCGACACATTTACTGGTTAAACAGGAAAGAGTTGACCATTTAATTTAAAATCATTTTGTATCCTAAAGCTATAATACAAAAAACGCAAGATCTTTAATAAACAAATGTGATATCCAATCAGAAGTTCTAAAAAAAATACATTATTTAAAAACACCTAGTTGTATCAACTAAAATGTGCGTTTCTAAATCGAAAATTTAGCAATAATTCTCTGCGGAAATCTGCTATTAAAATACTGGAACAATGTAGTCTCAAGAAGACAACGAAATAAATCGATTTAAAAATAATTTAAAAATTTAAGTTGTACTTACAATTACAACTTTGACATGAATAAGCCTATAAACCAAGCATCATATATTTATAAACATTTATTATTACTGCGACAAAAAAAAGTTACCTTAAGGATTTCTCCACGTTTGAAACTTAATTCGTCGTCTGCTGTGGCTTTAAAGTCGTATTTGGCAATGGCTTCCATAGTGCAGGATCCGGTGCTTTTTTATGTACAGTTCAGGGACACGTAAAGGATTTCCGCGATTTCTAGCGGTTCACTCCTTAATGGTAGGTGCTGCCAAACGCTTTTTTATTGAAATCAATCACAAGTTCAAATCCCGTGGCTTGGTCTCCCCACGTCTCTCTCCTCCGGTCTGTGACCCGATGGTCCTTAACATAAAAGGCCGCGCCAATTTACCTGCAAAAGGAAATATGCGTTAATAATCACTGGCCTAGTAACTGCGCTACTCTCGCAAATACACTATATATGGAGAAACTATATTTAACCCTGATACACAAGTGTAAGATAGAACCCCACCCTGAGCTGCGACTGGTATCAAAACGCAAAGAGTCCTCAATAGAGGAAGGAAACCATTCGGCTGACATTCCGCATGGCCAACTACCACTGTCCTTTACCACAAAACAGCCAATCGGACCGAGGGAGCGAAATGTCGACCAATAGAAACGTGCTTAATCGCAAACAACCCTTACTATTCCTGCGATGGCTGCGATCCAATGACCGTACGGCATTCGGTACCGTTGTTAAATATGAGACAGTCCTCAATCATCAGGATAAAATCCGATGCACGTTACTTCCTAACATTGTAATGCGAACAAAGCAGAGAACCATAGAAATGCTGATTTAATCAGTACTAAAATTTCGACAATACTGTACACACTGTACAATTGTTACAGAACTGCCGCCTTGTCAATGCATTCAAATAATCAGGTTTGTTTCATTAAATATCTAAATGCATCCGCGTCCGAACCGCTTAGTTTCATGCACATTTTTAGGTGCTTAATAGTCAGTTATAGGGGTTTCAGTCAATTGTTCGTATCAAAATATTATTGCATACCAGAAAGCGTGATTATAGTGTAACTTGCCACACAAAGGAAAATCGAACTGATACGAACCTTTTCGCCTTATTACGCATAATCGGCGGTACTCGGAGGCATAGCAACACGGACAGGATGCAAAACCTCCAAGCCTCATGAGACTCCCAAACACATTCAGAGTTACATGTATCGACAAACATTTGCTAGGGCTGCATGTCATACGAGTCTTCTCCAAACTTTAAGCATTTGATGGGTCCAACAGTTCGGTATATTTACTAACGAGAAATCTGCCCAGTATCGTCGCCACACCATAAACATCTACAAAGAACAACTACAAACTAATAAATATAGTTTACAATGGGAATTAAAAAAACAGCCGTCCATCAGATAAGTGACTACATGTAAATATTAATAGCATCTTCGATTTAAAAGTTCCTCCTTTCTGGACTGTTCTAGAAAAAAGCCTTTACAGCTGAACACACTGAAGAAAACCCAAATTTACCAAATTCGACAGTATTTAAAGGACTCAATAGGCTCGTACAGAGAGCCACATTTTTATAATCAGTTACCTTATAAAGCTAGCCAGCTAAAAAGGTACGCGTCGACATCAGCGCCGACCCATTAGCTGAAGAGCTACCCCCAGACATCCAGAAATAACCCACCCAGTGGACTACCTGATAAAGCATCACGTCTTAGTAATTCGTGTATAATTAACGCGTTAAACCGTAAGAAACATTAGACAATGTTTCATAAGACAAGCGACCCACTTCGGCGATACTAATCCTTTTGTTGGTAACTTGGTCACATCGAAAAAGGGCAAACAGACAGGCCCCGTACGCGTCACGCACAGAAAAACCCATTTTTCCCTCTTCTGCGCCTCGGTCAGCTAAAATGAACAAAAACTCACCCTTCTGCCTACTGGCTTAACTCAGCCCTCCTCAGGATTTTGGCTTTCGGGTCTACCGTTGACACTAAACGTTTCCAGTTGTTATATCTACTCTTGCTAACTAGCTAGCTAAATGTCTTAATGTTTTTTTTTCTTTTAAAAAAATCCCACATTATTTCCGCTTCCGCCCAGATGTCGCGTGCTCCTTACAGCCTCGCTCGCTGCGCCGACAAAGCTCGCGATATCTCTCTCATCATTTCGCACAGTTCAGGAACTTTGGCTGTAATGAGCAATTATTTAATGACGAATACACTAAGACATTTTATCTGGCATAACATCGTGCATTTCTATCCAGCAATAAACTAGGAAAAGATCTATACATATTTATATATATCTCAAATTAGATTTCCTCTTTCTTCACATGGCCTACTCATAGCATACCAGAAGAACAATTATTATCTTAGGTGATAAACTGCGACATAGTGACTTTTCCGTGCTCTAAACAGCTGCAAAAACTGTCCAGTATATAAAATACCACGTGGACATAACATTTTTGGTAAAACCGTGAAATGTGCGACATCTTGTGGTATTTCTGTAAAAAGGGAATAACTTGCAATCCACAGAAAATGGATGGATGGACAATCCACGCTTCTTCTAATGCTTAACAATTTTATTTTCGTGAGGGATATGCAACGATACATTCTGCCATGGGAACCAATCTAACGTATATTTTACATTAGCAATTAAGAAACGCCAATTAACCTAATTGTATGTCCTGGGACAGTGTAGTGGGTATAAACAAGTGCGTAAATGTGTTTCTAACCCCAGACACGGGAGTTACGAGGCAAGCGGAATACCCCGTAAATCATAATTTTTTAAATATAAATTTTAACAATGGTAAACTTTGTTCATGCCAATGCATTTCTCAGATCTTAGACCCATGTGCTTGGTAAAGTTTAGTATAATACCACTCCGGCCCTTTTAGGAACAATATTACTTTTAAAAATGTAATGTAAATGGAAAATGTTAGCAGGTACCTGCTTATATCAAGTTCCAGACAAAGAACGTTTACAGAAAATGGTATAAAATGCTGCAGCTCTTGGCTTTGCGGCTGGTGTCCACCCCGGGTGCCTAGTGACGCCTTTTCTGAAACATACAGCTGAGCATGAACCTTCATGCAGACCATTACCACAGCAGCAGCTCTCCGCACCACATTGATGTGTTTTTAAAGATACTTTTGTTTTGAAAACGGATTTGAAAATTGTAGGAGCCAGTAGAAGAATAGCATTTACCAGAGTATGATGAACCATATTATTTAGGGTTTAGCATTAGCTGCTGGATCCCTATTGTTTTTTTTTTCTTTTTTTTCGAAATTGCAGCTCTGAGATGTGACTCTTTTTCCCGGCCATTTTTTGCTTGACCATATCCGAAAGAAAATGTCGTGTGACAACTCATTGGTCTCTTTGTATAATTCAACTGGAAATCTGGAAGGTAGGTGTTTTATATCGTGACAGAAAGCATAATAACTGGGGCACTTACAGAGTCTGCCTGTCATGTAGTCCTTGCGCTTGAAAAACAAAAAAAAGAACGTTTGAATTTGGAGACTCTCGTCAGGTAAGCAAGTTCAGTATGATAATAATATGGTGGAAATTACTCAGTTGACATTTCGTAGAATAAACAATAATAAAAAAATCGCCCAACATGTTCTAAAACAAATATATCAGGAAACGTATTTAATTTGATATTTACTTTCTGGAGTTTTAAAAATTTCCTTATTCAGAACCACAGTGATGAACAGCACCGTTTGTTTTTGGAGGAACAATCTTTTATTTCGTGATGGCATTTCATAGAAAAGTCGGGTTGCTCGGATGAAAGCAACCCAGTATATTTTAAATTGGTCAAGGTTGGAGTTGCTTTATTTTCG
This sequence comes from Mormyrus lacerda, assembly GCA_015163995.2. NCBI lineage: Eukaryota > Metazoa > Chordata > Actinopteri > Osteoglossiformes > Mormyridae > Mormyrus > Mormyrus lacerda. Next base: position 1,337,759 of record JAABNX020000052.1, on the reverse strand, counting down.
CTTTCTCTTCTCACCTGTAGAATATCAATCAACGAGTCACAACATCCTGTTGCCAAGCATTTTCGCGATCATCTGTTTCCTGGGCATAACTGGGAACTGCACTGTGATCTACACCATCGTGAAAAAGACCAAGTTTTGTGTCTGGCAGACCGTGCCAGATATCTTCATCTTCAGCCTGTCTGTTGTGGATTTACTATTTCTGCTAGGCATGCCCTTCCTCATCCATCAACTCCTTGGCAATGGCTCATGGCTCTTTGGCGCGACTATGTGTACGGTCATCACCGCGCTGGATTCCAACAGCCAGATCGTCAGCACCTACATCGTCACCGTCATGACCCTGGACCGCTACCTGGCCACCGTGCACCCCATCCGCTTCAGCCGCATCCGCACACCGCGCCTTGCCGCCTTCGCTGTGGGCCTTGTGTGGTTCGTGTCTCCGCTCACTGTAGCCCCCGTGTGGCTGTATGCGGGCCTCATGCCTCTACGGGATGGCTCAGTGGGTTGCGCTCTACTGCTGCCCGACCCAGCCAGAGATACCTACTGGTTCACCCTGTACCAATTCGTTCTAGCCTTCGCCCTGCCCTTGGCGATCATCAGCGTGGCCTTTTTCCGCATCCTCCGTAGCCTGTCTTCAGCAGTAGCGCCGTTGCCCGTGTGGAGCCTGCGGGCACGGACGCGTAAGGTGACCCGCACGGCCGTAGCTGTCTGTCTGGCGTTCTTCATCTGCTGGGCGCCCTACCATGCCCTGCAGCTGGCCCATCTGAGCGTGCAGAGGCCCGGACGTGCCTTCCTGTATGCCTACCATGTAGCTATTAGCCTGGGCTACGCTAACAGCTGTGTCAACCCCTTCCTGTACGTGGCGCTCAGCAAGACATTCCGGAGGCGGCTGGCGGCGGCTGTGAGGCGCGCCAGGAGGGGAACCCAGGGGCTCCGCATTCACCCTGCTGTGGGGGCAGCGGACGGCAGTCTCTGTCTGCAGCTGGCACCCGACACCACGCAGCAGTCCAGGTCTTCGAGAGAGCTGCTTCACAACACGCTGCCTTTAACTGTTACTGTACCCTAAGCCCTCAGTCACCATTGGCAATGAGCTCATCCCAGGAATGGACTATACTGTTATGGATAAGAATTTATTGGCCATTAATAGCTTTTGCTTGCCCACGGCTTCATGCTTAGATACAGGAAACATCTCTTAATTGGACTTAATGGGATTCGTAGAACATTTTTGTGTTGTTTATTTGTTGTTTGTTTGTTGTCGTTCAATAATGCAGCATAAGACTAATAAACAGTAAAATAAACTCTGTAGTTAGATGGCTATAGTTTGGGGACCATTCCATGAGTCTCTGTACCTTGCATTGTTTTACATATATAGAACACTAATTTAGACTACTTATTTTGTCTGTAAACTCACTTTTTCACAAGCAGTCTGACACATGTACTATTTTATAATTACATGATATGTGTAGGTTTTGTCTTAACTCTCTGAAGCTTGAGACCTAAACATCCCTGGGCAATTAGTGTGCTCTCAGTGTTAATGATAGGTCAGAACTGCTGAATATCACAGAAACACAGCAAGTGCCAAGTCATGACATTGAACATTGATTAGTCTTCAGAAATCCTGACTTCACGTCCATGTTAAAACCTCCACTAGCTATTGATATGTGTAGGTTTTGTCTTGTTCTTTGTAGTGATTGTAAATACAGTGTCAGGGCCTGCTCTGTTAGTCCGGCATGTTTCCATTTGGCCAGCAGAGGTCGCTGGCCATCCCGTAATTACCTCACTGTTTTTAGCCTAATGTGCTAACCATCCACACCTGTCTTTAGTTAGGTCATTAACACTTGATTTAAAGCCCTGTTTTTAGTCATTTATAAACACATTTTTAATGCATTATAATGGTAGGTATAAGCATTAAGGATGCTTTGTACTGCATTATAATGGTATTTATAGGATATTATAGATGAGAACTCCATAAGGCAGTCATAATGCATTATAAACATGGCTATAATATGTTATGTCTTCTTATCAAATAAGTGCTGCCGCTAGGTCCTCGGTAACTCTGTGTTCATGTGTCTGCCCTCGCCTGATTGGCTAGATCGGTCACCAGTGTGGTTGTAGAAGTTTCTCGTGTTAATGTTTGAGTTCAGTGTTGCTTTGGTTTTGACCTGTTATGGTCCCCTTGCCTGTAATTATGTGTGCTTATGTACATAATAAAGTCCCCTTCAGTGTTGCCCAAGCTGAGCATGGATTGTCCCTGTTTCATACATGATATGTACATTGATGTATATTTAAAGTATCTAATTGAAAACCGAATTGCCCTGATTGTATTGTCTGTTGACACTGAATCTTGCTCTATTGTAGTGCGATTGCATTAGCTGGCGTGGTGAATACTTCTGATACGTACATTTAGATCTGTGTACTGGGAAGCACTATCCTGAAAGACATTTTGTCCCCTGTAGAAAAAACAGTTCTTTTCCCAACAGCTCCATCACTTACTGTGGGTCTGGATATAAACATTTATGGTACCAGATAGCAAATGCTGTCCCTTTTATGCTTTATCTTGAAGCTAAAAGAAGACCTGCTTTAAAATGCGCCATGCGCGGCACCTGGAATGACATCGGGTGTCTCTGTACTCGTGCAACACATTAATAAAAGGCCAAGCAGGATGGAGGGAGGGTTTGCAGTATATTGCACTTTGTACGCAGGACACTGCGCTGACTGCCTTATCTGTAAAGTCCCACAGAAAGCCTGCCGACAAAGCCGCAGTGTGACCGCTCAGCAGAGTGATGCACTGACAGTGGTGGGGTGGAGAAAGACAGGAGCAATGGAGAGGAACTGAGAGGCCAGGCATTCAGCGGCCTATGACGCGCCACAGCCACGGCGAAAACATTAACCGAGTATTTCCAAAATGAAGGGGGGGCACAGGGCTGCAGTGGTTGGCACTCACACTTCTAGGACAAGGGTTCGAGTCTCTGCCATTTTCGTGTGTGTGGAGTTTCCGTGTCATTGTGGGGTTTCCTCTGGGTACTGCAGCCCCCATCCCCCCCCCCCCCCCCCCGCAGTCAAAAAACATGCTGAGGTTAACATGCACAAGAATGCCCCCAGGTGTGCTTGTGTGAGTGTGTCCTGTGATGGGTCGGTGTCCCATTCCGGGTTGTTCTCTGCTTGGAGCCCCTGTGACCCTAAACTGGAGGTTCAAATCCTGCCTCTGAGTTTGCACGCTCTCCCCATGTCATAAAGGTTTCTTAAAATTGCCTTGCTTTCCCCCCACAGTCTAAAGACAGACAGCATTGTGACTTAGCACTTCTAGACTGTGCGCTATGTGTGTGCACATGAAATATGATCAACTGGAGTGCTGTCCAGGGTGTACCCCTTTCTACATATATTCTATATAGATACATATTTCCTAAGCATTCATAGAAATTATTGTTTCTTGTTAGATTTCAACAATCACTATTGAATATAGCGTCACTGAAAATTTATTGCCCTGAGATCTCATTAAACAAGAAAAAAACCCACAGCATGACTCAGAGTCTGGCTTACAGATGCCTGTATCATTTAAAATACATGACACAAGGGAGGCAGTCAGGCACAACTAATCTCCTGTCATTCTGAGGAAAAAGAAATTGATGGAGAAATAATGAAAACAGTGATGGAGAAATAATGAAAACTAAATTTAAATACTATATTCAATACATTTTAATGCACACAGACCATGGTGACTAATTCTAACAACCAAATATCAAGACAAAAAGAGTCAGGAAGATGGGAAACGGATGTGACTTGTCATTGATGTGGCAAAAACCATGACAAATGACAGTGGTTGGGAAGAACAGGCAAACAGTAGCTGTCATGATAGGAGGCGGGAAAGGAAAAATAATCCATTGGCTGATGTGAGAATAAAGGAGCTTATTTAGGGAGGTTAAAAACACTTAACACTAGAAAGCTATCTTCTGCAGCCGAGGATCGGAGCGCCAAGGTCCCCGCCTTCGGCCACTGGCCAACTCACACTGCACCCGACCCCTTTGGCCCCTCCTGCAGGTGGTGAGCCCAGGGAGGGGGTCCTTCCCCAAGTGGAGGAGTTTAAGTATCTCGGGGTCTTGTTCACGAGTGAGGGAAGGATGGAGCGGGAGATCGACAGGCGGATCGGTGCGGCGTCAGCAGTGATGCG
>JAABNX020000052.1:1315688-1333494 GCA_015163995.2 Mormyrus lacerda | reverse complement strand
TGCCTCCTGGACGCCTCCCTGGTGAGGTGTTCCGGGCATGTCCCACTGGGAGGAGGCCCCAGGGAAGACCCAGGACATGCTGGAGAGACTATGTCTTCTAGCTGGCCTGGGAACGCCTTGGGATTCCCCCAGAGGAGCTGGTTGAGTGGCTGGGGAGAAGGAAGTCTGGGTTTTCCTGCTGAGACTGCTGCCCATGCGACCCAACCCGGAAAAGCGGTAGATAATGGATGGATGGATGGATGGATAGATGAACACTAGAAAGCAAAACGATCATGGGGGAGGGAAAACGAAAGCATGTGGGTTAAACAAGAACAACATGGGTTGGGACCCTTTCATCTTTTTTTCGGCGTCCCAACTAGTCAACCAATCCAAGAAGCCAAACCACGGAAGCTTAATTTAAATTTCACTGGCGCATCCAATCAGATTTGTGCGACAGGCAACGATTGGCGTAAATTGCAGAGCGCACTAAGCACTTGATCATAGCGTTAATTTAAACCTATACTTTGTTATAGGATCGCGACTGAGCCGGCATGGTGAAAATTGGGTCGCGGTCCAAAAAAAGGTTGAGCTGGTTTAGAGCCACTAACAAAAGTGAAACAAAAGTGAGCGAAATGGTTGTTTTATTTCTGTCCCATTCAAAGGGACCACACGCCCCATGTATTGCTATCATGCGCATTGCCTTTCTCAGATCACGACAGGCGATACTGTGAGACTGGATTTAGTTCGGACATTACAAAGGCGGAGATCGTTTACTATATTAATAGTAATATCGTTACCTTTTACCGTTTTCTTACTTAGCTATAAGTCTCTGACCATGTTTCTTTTTTAAAGGATGGGAAGGTTGTTCTTGGTGCACCAGGTGGTTACTACTTCGAAGGTAAATTAAAATTTATAAATAAGCTTTCCTTTGAAAATAAAGGAAATGTCATGGGTATTGATTCAGTAAAATGTTTCTATATAGAAACTAAGTGGGGAAACACAGGAAGACTCAACAGAACTAACACCATGAAGGAGACTAACATGCAGCACTAACATCTACAATGACTGACAAAGGAAGAGGGCAAGGGCAGGCGCATGTATCTTCTGAACTGGTAACGAGGACTACATGAGGGATAAGTGTGAATAATGAACCAACTGGGTAGGAAATAGGGAAGGAAATGGGATGGTCAGTGACATCTGCTGGCCAAACAGGGACATGACAAGACATGGTATGAACAGATCCTGACAGTGGCACCCTGATGTTTGTGATTGCCGTGGAATGATACTGAAACATCACAAACTAATGAACTGAATAGATCAATGAGATGGCACACTGTCCGATGCTGGCAGTGTTTGCTGCTCAATTTAAACTGTGCATAATGAGTGTTAATAATAATAAAAGTGATCATAATAAAAATTTTAATAATCCCCCATGCATCACAATGTACTGCACTAGGGTAAAACTCTGTGTTTTCAAATATACAAGATGTTGCATCTTCAGCTGCTTCCGAAAATTCAAACTGGAACAATGCAGGCAAATAATTCCTGACAATGTCCCTGAAAACTATTATGTAAAGTGAAATAAATCTGTAAAAATGGATACGTTCATATTGTAACACTCAGTAACAGCTCAAACAAATCTGAAAACACAGAAACATCAATTCTCCCCATTTCAGAAAAACATAAATCTATATTTTTGGTCAGTAACAAGACCTGAAGTTCTTAGTTGGCCATTTCTTTGTGAAGAAGCTCTGCTTAACACAGTATGCAGACTTAAGGGCTAAATTGCATGAAGCCCTCCTCTAGAGATTAAGAGTTATTAGCTTAGACACAAAGAAAGGTTCCTGAGGTGGTCTAAACTCCCATGGCAACAGAGAGGCTTGGGGCGATCAGGACCACTCTTCGACATTTCCTTGGTACACACCTCTAGGCTAATATTATATGCATTAATTATTGCCCTCTCTGTTACATCTATTGCTTTTAGACTTCATTAACTTCTGCTCTTGTCAGTAAAATCACTGTGCAACAAAAAAAAAATTATTGACGAAAAGCAGTTCAATAAACTTACAGATGAGAGTCCAAAATAAGGATGTGACTGGTTAGAAATTTCATTTTGAAGCATTTAACTTAGCGATTTTGACTGCATATTTTAAACATATGAAAACCTCTAAATTATTCTTTGTTTTTATTTCTTTCAGTGAGAGCCTACTTTGCAGTTTGCAGTGTCAGATTCCACTAATCTTTGGTAAATCAAAAGATACCCCATAAGTGTTATTGAACAAACAGAATCCAAATCCAGGAATATTCCATGAGCCTGGATTAGAATCTGGGATGATGGATGGATACGTGAAGTTGCATAAGAAGATATACTGAGATGGAGAGGAAAGATTTTGGCTGGAAGGAGGATATGGGTTGCAGTTAAATCACAAACAAATAGATAAATCAGAGGCCAAAAAAGCCATAACTGGCCTGTTTATAAATGGCTACAGAACAGGGAGCTATTCAAGGGCCAAGATGCAGGTGATGCTATTTATAGTAAACAGCCAACATCAAAAGCAGAAAAACGCATTCCATGCACTAGAAGATGAAAGGGATACGGGCACTGTAATAACTTTCTTAATGCTCATATGCTTTTGACTTGAACAATCTCTTTCCCTGACACTTGCTATGACCACACCCGGTATCAGGGTCACACATATCTGCACCAGACAGGTTCTGAGAAAGGGCAAACTGCCTCAGGCACCAAAACGTCATTACTTGCACAGTGAAACTTAGAAAGCAACGGTCACGCACAAGTAGTTTTCCTTCAGTTTTGACTGTCTGTGGAAGGAAGCTAAGAATGCATAGATCAAGGCTTCACGAGGAGCAAAACGGGTACAGAAACCATCTTTATCATTCAAAATGAGAACTGAGGAGTATTATGAGGGTTACTTGGCAATCCTGACAATACAAATATTTCCTTCCCCACGTTTTGAGTGTTGCCAACTTTGGTCAGCTGCTGGGGTGAGGTGATCAATTACAGACAAGTTTGCACACACATGCACACTCATTTACATGCATGTAAAAGTTTTATTAAATTGTAAATAGTATGTAGGTTTTGCAAACTGTTCGATGTGGCTAATTTTAGGTTTATAATGGAATAATATTGATTTGCCGTAGGATTTCTTGCGTAGGTGTGAGAGGTGTGATAGCTTGAATGTCACATCAGATGCATGAGTTGGCAGCCTTGTGTTTCAAACTAGCGTCCAGTTCTAGCCCATTGTTTCCAGAACTTCTTTTCCAATCAGAAAGAGAATAATAATTATGAATACAAGCCCTTGCAGAGTGTGGTTTTTTTTTTATCGTGGCGCACACTCCTTTGGTAATGACAGCGGAGTGAATCGCGACCCACTGCGCCTAGACCGCGAAACAGCAGAGACTCTGGACCGTGAGGACTGGGGGACTTCAGGCAGAGCTTTCAGAAGCGAACCCGCTGTTTTCACATGCAGCTTTAGAACTGAATATATAGTGTAAGCGCTCTTTATTAGCAAAATCAAAGTTAATAACAAGGATATTACCCCAGTGAAATGGTAATATGGGAAGATTCTGTTTCAGAGTTTAGCTGTGGCACCCTCTGCAACTGAATATCCGGACTCCTCCGTCAATCCAGACACATTAATATTCTCTTAGCATCCTTGCTGGGGAGGTAGGACAGCTCCAGCACGTAGCACACGTTGAGCCTTCGCGACTGAAGGAAATTTAAATTTATTTATATCTCGGCAGAGCACCAGAGCCATATTTAAGTACAAAATGCCAGGAACCATCCACAAAAGACCCTCGTAATTGTGACAATCAATGCATTCAGACAGGAGAAAATAAGATACCCCCGAGTGCTGTTTGTGATGGACTGTTTCAGAAAATTGTTCCGAAACACCACTTCTCTACAGGAACATAATGTTGCACAACCAAATTCATAATGTATACAAATAGAAAAAAACAACACCTGGAATCTACTTTCTGGCTTCCGGAAAAGTCTCATATAACTTTCCTTTGTGAGTGTTTCGTATATACCTGTTCACACGCGCGGGTCTGAACCCTTTCGCCTCGCTTTCTGTCTGCGGCGGAGATGGACACCGCGGGGACAGAGACTCCTGCGGGGAACTCATTAGTTTTCCGGGGGGAAGGGTAATCCAGCGACGGCGCCGTTTTATTCTGAAATGTGTCCTGCGAGACAGCCATTGATCTGGTGGAGATATACCGCTGCCAAGCGACACCTTGCTGTCGTGCGGCGAGTGTTGCTGAAAGATGAGAACATGAGGAAGACGAGAGACGCGAATAAATAACATGTTTCTGAGCCGCAGATAAGAACTCGGCATGAGACAGGATGGTGCAGGAGGACGTGTCAAGTGAACGAAACACGGCTCAATTAGCTCAGCATCAACAACCAAAGCCAGTCATGTTGCTCCGGCTCATTTTTTAGATCTGTGTCATGTTTACCTAAAGTGGGCGCCGTATCATGAAGCCGGATTTCGTGCCTAACCGGATAACATATCGAATTTAAGGTTCCCCAGTTTAAATAGACTATCTTCGTTCACTTATATTTAGCCCAAACTGCCTTAAACGCGGCTAAGCAAGAAATCCTGCTTCGTGATACAGTCTCCCGCTTGCAAGGTGGAAGCTGTAATTGTTCAAGCACTTAGGGTCCTGGGTGGGTATTTGCACCCAAGGCTACAGATACCTCCTCAGTCTTAGTGCCATGCTGCCACCTGCAGGTCAAGTAGTGCATTCATTAAGACAAAATATGTTTCTGGGTGAGTTACCATAATGATTGTAATATTACAGTGACAACCACTATTAGTAGCAGCAATGGTAGTTATAAAGCTTTATATTTCTTTAAAGTGCATACAGTGAATAATGGCATACGGAGCTTGAGTTTCACAATTTATACACAGATGTTCTGACAAACGATGTGTTTTATTGACAGGTAATAAGAAGAAAACTGCACACGCAGCAGCATATTTGGCACACGCACCGCCTCTGCATTGTGGCAGGGTTTGCACACGAACTACACCAGTGAGTGTCACTCGAATGAGAACTGCAGCCCCACACACAGAAGCACTGCGCTGCAGTGAGGACCTTTGACAGAAATCAAAGGTGCAGCCACAGAATTGTTAAGGTTCATCAGGGTTATGTCTGTGTTCCCACATGCTGGTTTTTACCATACCTCATTTGACATCCATCCAGGACAGGTTATATGTAATAACAGAAAACATTATAAATATTAAACCTAAGAGCTTGGCCGTGAATGAAGCATTAAAGGTCAAAGAAATTAAACTATTGACTTGGATATTTTGTGTTTTTTTTGTCTTAAAACAATTGTCTGCATATGAGCTGTATTCCAGTGAAGGTGACCCTGTCTTTCTGAGGTCACCGTGTCACTACTTCCTGCTAAAAGCCGTTATCTTAATCAGTATTGTACTATTTAATAACTCAGCCTCGCCCTTAACTGAACATCATCAGCTATATTAGGAGGTCACGCTCTCACACTCCCGCATGAACGTTCGCATGAATCGCTGACTGGACAATCCCCTCATTGTGTCAAATAACTGCCACTGCCACCCACAATTCCCGTTACGGCCCTCTTACCATTTGGATGTAATCCTGTGTGGCTGCATCTGAGGAGGGGATACAGTGGGCTGCCCTTACGTGAGAGAGCAGGCGCAAACAAATGGCCAACTGGAGCTTTACTTAGACAAAAATGTCCTGAGGGCAGAATGAAAAGTGACTGGCTCAGAGAGATAACCAATCAGATTGTAGAGCAGGTCAGTCCAAACAACTAGAGGAGGTGGGACCAACCAATCATTTTTCATTCTGCCCTCAGAACATTTTTTTGTAAATAAAATTCCCACAAGCAAGTAAATGTTTCAAACCACCAGTGTTAGGGGAAAAGTGCCTTACATAAAAATGTAAATACCTCTTTGTCCTGCACAAGGAAATTCTTTAAGCTTTGATGGTTTGCTTCCAAAACTGTATTTCTGAACCCAATCATTCACCTCCTCCTTCCTTATATCTTTCTAAAGCTGGAAGTAGCTGAACTGAATTTTTCATTAGAAATGAAAAGCAATATGCAGTAAATAATGTCTTTTTCATTGCTTAAAATCTGCAATTGCATTAGTCAGTGTGTACCAGTGTTCTGTTAGAGAACCTCAGCTCTGCTGTCATGAAAAAGAGAACAAAAGGAAATCCATTAAGATGCGTTAATCGTGAACATACGTCCTTGATTTCCATAACAAATAAGTAAAATGTTCATGTGACACCTCTACAATGGGCTTTGACCTGGCTGACCTTTGACCCCAATGAGCCATCACTGCAGCCTGTACCTGTGAGCATCCAGCAGTCTCTGTATGGTTTCCCTCTGGAGAAGCTTGGAAAGGGGGGGGGGGGGTCAGGGGAGGATTTCCATGTGAAATGGATCTGGCAGACTAGGACAGGATATCACTAGAAGATGGACTCGGGAACTGGCCTCTTCCGGCCCAGTGAGGTGGAGGAGTAGCATGTTGTGTTTAAGGCGGTGTGGGTGGGGCTTTCTGCCATCGGGACCTGGGGGAGGAGTCTTCGCACGGCTGGGACTGAGCGGGCCTGGACGCTGGAGGGGCTGTGGGAAGGGAGGACGTCCCCATCCCCCCGGACTCTGTTTTCTTTGTCTCCCGCCACCCCGCCCTCGGGGTCCCTCCTCAGGAACCCCAGGTGGATGAAAGACCGCCGGCCCTCCAGACTCCTTGCAACCAGCACCTTACTGCCCCTCCCTTCCTCAAGAGGCAGGGCTGAGGGCTGCTCGTCACGCCCCCCCACTCTCTTATCCATTGGCCCTGATTGGCTGTTGGACCGGCTCCTGAAGGGATCCCAGCCAAGGGGAGGGGTGGGGCTGGGGACGGGCCCCACGCTAGAGCCCCTCCAGGATGGGGAGACTTGAGCCCCACCCTGTGCCTGAACGCTTTTTAGGGTCACGCCCCCTGCTGGGGCACCTTCGCTGCACCTGTCGGCGGAGTCCCGACGCTGGGGCGAGTCTGGGAGGGTTTTTTCCTTCCACAAAGGAATGATGGGTTCCTGGGTGCACCGTGGCCTCCGGCCAGACTCCAGGTACTCCACCAGCTGCCCTGTGCACGGTCTGCGGTTCCCTCTGGAGCCCAGAGACCAGCGCAGGGGCAGCACTTTGCTCAGGCCTTCCCTGGCCTTGGTGGGCGTCCTCAAGCTTGCACTCCGGCCCTGGGCCTCCCGCACGATTGGCTTTTCCAAGGATTTTCCTATAGCAAAAGTGATTGTGGCATTATTCCACTCATAAAGCTAACAGCTAATCACAGACCGGCAAATAATAGCAGCCAATCACAGAAGAGTAATTAACAACATTAATGAACCAATCACACTGCCTGCAGTGAAGACAGAGGGTGTTTCTCAATATGCATACATGACCCTACTTGTGTTCTCATATACTCATTTTATGTCTACTGAAGACCAGTTCCAATACTCAAGAACACAAGTACAGAGGGCGGTAAAAATCCCTGAATGTCGTTCTTGCCCCGGCAAGGACGTACCGGTTATATCCTTGCTGAACGAAGCCTATCCCATAATTCATTGCACCCCAAGTTTGTTCTTGGGAGGCAAGTTAGCAAGACTGGTCTTGCCAAGACCACAAGTACAATCTTGGGGTTCTTAGCATTGAGAAATACCCAAAGTCTGAGGATCCTTATGATGTTCTGTATTCCTGAATTACTCAGACCTAATATGTAATAAATATAACACATTAATCATCGATCGTATTGAATACATCACTGTAACCACTACTCAAATGACAACTATAAAGAGGAAACTGTGTACTGAGCCTAAATGACACAGGATATCATGGTGAGGACTCACCTGTTTGCTCTAGGGGTGGCTCCTCTTGGAAGACGAGGGACACAGGCGATTCAGGTGACGCAGACGCATAATTTGTGCAAACCCTGGACACCTGGCTGCCCTTCTTACCATCCCCCCCCAGGCGGGCCAGCCAGTGGTCAGGCAGGGATGAGCTGGTGGAGCCTAAGGTGGGAGGAGTCCAGTACAGATAGTCACATGTATAGCGACACCCACTGGACGCTCCATCTGCCACACAAAGTCCCGAGCCAATCAGAATGGGCCCTCCAGAAGACCCACCTCTAACAGAGCAGCTGGCAGACCAGGGTGGGATGGCGTTGCGCCTCTGGTAGAAAAGGATGTAGGCATCGCGGGTGCACACCTCTGCCTCGGGCAGCACGTCCACGGCGCTGTCATCATACCGGTACCACTTCCCATCCACAGAGTTCCTGCAGTACGCTGCATGTGCAAGACACGCGTCAATCATAACCACCCAATCAATACATTGCTTTTGGCGTGGACTCCACCCACCAGTACCTGTGTAGTGGCCGCCATGCATGCCCCCGTGGTGGTTGCAGACCGCATTGAGGTCGTACAGGAACTCCGGGGAAGGTGTCTGGTCAGTCAGCGGGTCGCGGCCTCCTTGTCGCTCCACGTGGGGCGCAGTGTCCAAGCCGGCTAGTGGGAAGCGCACCAGAGCGGGCAGCTTGTGCCGCCGGCCTCCCGCCTGCCGGAATCGCTTCAGATGTAGCACCAGGATGTCGGGCAGGGTCCACAAGCTCACCTGCACTGTGCCCTGCTGCAGCCGCTGGCAGTGGGGGCACCTCCAGGCATCATCGGGTGCCAGCTTCCCAAGGCAGCCCGCAGAAAACAAACAGGTGGTTCATCCAAGAGCAACCAGCTCCCTCTACACTACCAGTCAAATGATTGTGCACACGTAGACATTCTACATTTGCATGTTACTCACTTAACATTTACTAATAATACACTCAATATTCCATCCATCCATCGATCATCCATCCATTAACTTTTGCTTGTCCAGGGTTTGGGTCGGGGGGTAGCAGCTTCAGGAGAGATACCCAGACCTCCCTCTCCTCAGCTACCTCTACCAGCTCCTCGGGAAGGATGCCGAGGCGTTCCCAGGCCAACTGAGAGATATAATCCCTCCAGCGTGTCATGGGTGTGCCCCGGGGTCTCCTCCCTGTAGGACATGCACGGAAAACCTCTCCAAGCAGCCGCTCAGGAGGCACCCGCACTGGATGTCCAAACCACCTCAACTGGCTCCTTTGAACGTGGAGAAGCAGCGTTTCTACTCTGAGACTCTCCAGGATATCTGAGGCAATCCTGAAGCCACCAAACTGAACACCCTGGCTGCACCTAGAAATTCATAAATATTATAAACAGGACTGATGACAAAGGGTAGCCCTGCCAGAGCCCAACCCGCACTGGGACGACGGTCGACTTACCGGCAATGCGGACCAAGTGTCTGCTCCGTTCTTACAGGGACTGAATCGCCCACAACAGTGGACCCCGGACCCCATATTCCCGAAGCACCCCCACAGAGCACCTCAGGGAACCTGGTCGTAAGCCTTTTCCAAATCCACAAAACACATGTAGACTGGATAGGCAAACTCACAGGCCCCCTCCTGTACCCTTGCAAGGGTATAAAGCTGGTCCAGTGTTCCATGGCCAGAACGAAAACGGCATTTTTCCTCCTGTATCCAAGATTCAACTATTGATCTCCAGTAGCCTGGAATAGACTTTCCCAGGAAGGCTGAGAAGTGTGATCCTCCTATAGTTGGAACACACCCTCAAGTCCCCTTTCTTAAATAAGGGTACCAACACCCAGGTCTGCCAATCCAGCGGCATTGTCCCTGATCTCCACGTGCTGTTGAGAAGGTGTGTCAGCCATGACAGCCCCACAACATCCAGAGCCTTTAGATATTCTGAGTCAAGCTCGTCCACCCCCGGGGCCTGGCCACCACGTAGCTCTTTAACCACCCTGTCCACCTCAGCCCCAGTGATGGGCAAGTCCACTCCAGCCCCCTCGGGCTCTGTGCCCTCAGATGTCTCAAAGGCAGTGCACGTAGATGTATCTGAGGCAGGGTTGAGAAGGTCCTCAAAGTATTCCTTCTACCTATGTGTGATGTCCCCAGGTGAGGTCAACACCACCCCCTCCCCAGTATAAATAGTAGGAACCAGGAGCTGCTTCCCCCTCCTGATATTGCGCATGGTTGCCAGAACCTTTTTGAGGCCTACTGAAAGTCATTTTCCATGGCCTCACCAAACTCTTCCCACGTCTGGGTTTTTGCTTCTGCAACCGCCTGAGCTGCATTCTGCCTGGCCTGCCGGTACCCGTCAGTTACCTCCGGAGACCCCCGGGCTAATAATTCCCAGTAGATCTTCAGCTTGGCAGCCCCCCTCACCTCTGGTGTCCACCATCGGGTACGGGGGTTTCCACCACAACTGGCACCGACCACCCTGCAGCCACAGCTCTGTACGGCCGCTTCCACAATGGAGGTTCAGAACAGTGTCCATTCAGACTCGACGTCCCCAACCTCCCCCGGTATGCAGTTAGAATTCTGCCAGAGGTGTGAATTAAAGCTCCGGCGAACAGGAGCCTCTGCCAGACATTCTCAGCAGACCCTCACTATGCACTTGGGCCTACCAAGTCTGACTGGCTTCCTCCCCCGCCACTTGAGCCAACTCACCACCAGGTGGCGTATCAGTTGACAGCTCTGCCCCTCTCTTTAACCGAGTGTCCAAGACAGAAGGCCGCAGATCAAATGATACGATTATGAAATTGATCTGTAGCCCCGGGCATGTTCGTACCATCTCCACTTATGGACACCCCGATGCTCGAACATGGTGTTCTTTATGGACAAACCATGCATTGCACAGAAGTCCAATAACAGAACAGGGAGGTTGTTTCTCCCAATCACCCCCTTCCAGGCCACACTGTCACTGCCCACGTTAGCTTTGAAGTCCCCCAGCTAAATGATGGAATCCCCTTGTGGCGCTCTAACCAGCACACCACTCAGGGAGTCCAAGAAGGCTGGGTACTCTGAACCGTCATTCGGCGCAAAAGCGCAGATGACAGACAGAGGCCTTTCGTGTCACTCACCTGACGCAACTCCAGAAGAAAGAGCGACCAGCCCATCTCCAGGAGATTAGTTCCAGAACCCACACTATGCGTTTAGATGAGCCCGACTATATCTAGCCGGTATCTCTCAACCTCATGCACAAGCTCAGGCTTCTCCCCCACCAGAGACGTGACATTCCATGTCTCCCTTGGCTACCACCTGATCCACAATCACCAAACCCCTGACATTCCCCTTGCAGGTGGTGGATTAGCAATATCCTTTGCTAACAAATAAACTCAAAGTATGTTCATCGTTTGACCTTTATTTTACCCTTTATTAGCAAGAAAAAAGAAAAGATCAAAAAGATCAAAGTTAAACATTAAATTCTGTTCTGATTCATGGGAAGAAACAGCTAACTAGTGCATTTAAAGTTAAAGGACAGGCTAGAATTTAACTAAAGCCATCACCACACAACCAGTTAATAGGATGTCAGACATGCACTTTCTAGGATGTCTGAGGTTGTTCTAGTTACATACTCTTTCCATGGCATAAAGGAAACTTGTTTTATTTGACTTATATTTCCATTTATAGCAGTTCACTCAGCACAGCAGGGATGATATCTACAGAGGCAGCCGCTATATGTCTACAGAGGCAGTCTGCTACGTGTCTACAGATCCAGCCCGCTATATGTCTACCATGTGACTATAGAGGTAGCCAACTACATGTCCGAGGAGGCAGCCCGCTACGTGTCTACAGAGGCAGCCTGTTATTTACTCTACTCAAGTACTTCAGTCAATTACCAAGCTTAAACACTCAGCCCAGTAATTTACTGAAGCACTCGATCGAAGTCCTCAAATAAATCACCCTGATTATAGTATGGAGCGAAAGCGCTGACCCGGCGCCATGACCCATGCTGCCAGCCAAACCCTCACCTGTTCCTCCTTGGTGTAGAGCTGGAAGCAGTCGTCCAATGTGCAGCTCTGCTGATGCTGCTGGGCCCTGACACTCTCGCAGTCCTGCACCACCTCCTCGCGGATGTTCCCGAACAGCCTGGAGGATCAAGGCCAGTCAGGCGTTGTTGTCATCCCATTATATAATATCTGTGCCCTTAGAATGCAACCGCATTTAGGGAGTCCATGGGAGCTTTACTTACACAAAAATGTCCTGAGGGCAGAAGGGAAAATGATTGGTTCAGAGAGATAATCAGATGGTAGAGGAGGTTGGTCCAAGCAACTAGAACCAGTAGGACCAACCAATCAGATATCTTGGTCCCACCTCCTCCACAATCTGATTTATTAACTCTCTGAACCAATCATTTTTCTTTCTGCCCTCTGAACATTTTTGTGTAAGTAAAACTCCCACAGGTGTTTAAGGGGTGGCAGTGGCTCACCTCTCCTTCATTCTGTGGTCCCATTCAATAATGAGCTTCACGTGGGGGGGGCCCCCTGGCCCACAGAACCTAAGGACCCTAGTAAAAGAATTGGGGTCATCAGAAAGGATCCTACACTAGGTAGGCACCAATCTCCTCAATGTAAAAACATGTCAGTATTGCTACACACAGGAAAACATTTAAAATATTGTAACCGCTGTCATCGCTGTGCCTCAGCACTTCCAAACCGAGCACAGCGTAGCTAGGACTGCAAATGCAAATGTTCCTCCTTTACATGCATCCCAGGACAGTGCTGAAGTGCCAACCTGAGATTTAACACAGGAACGAGGTGGATTAAAATGGCCACTAGGTGGCAGCATTCTAGAGGGAATACAATACACTGGCATGATGCTTTATAGACAAAAACAGAGCAAGGAAAATGTAGGTGTTTAATTGTCTACCCAAATCTCATTGTCTCATTATTACTTTCTGCTGACCATCTGAAAAGTATGACAAAGGTAACATTAAAAGATAAGAACTGCAAACCAGGGCACGGAGTCTGATTCATTTTGACAGGCGATCTCGTCACCATAATTGCCTTTGTCTCTCAAGAGATTTAAACTCAGGCAGGAATAATTCTGGGACGTGGGAGGGATTTAGGATTTATGCTTGCCAGCTCTTCTTGAATGTCAGCAAAAGGACTGGAGGGAGGGAAAAAAGGCGAAGGAAAAAAAAAAACCTTTTCTGTGTCTTGAGCCCCCGGTGCTGTAAATTCTCGTGAATGGCTCTGCGTTAAAGTGTCCCAGGCAGACTCCCGTTCTGAATAGAAGGCTGTACTTCAGCAAATCAATACCCGTTTGTTTTAAAAGTGGAATCTTCACAAATCTATGCTGAGGACTGTACTCTTGCGTGGTCCGTGGATGACTGGATAATACATTACTTAATTGCTTGGCGAAGCATCTTTCTGAAAGGTACGAGGAGAAATTCTCTGTCCCGATACCCAGAACTGCAACCCCTGGGGCACAAGCCCAGGCCCTAAGTCACTGCATCATCTGTGGCTCCCTGGGTTGTCCAATCACAATCAGCCCTTTCATCCATCATAAATGCCATCTCCTCTGACTATGCAGACATGGCAGCGTTTAAATATGCATGGAGGAAAACTGCTCATTTCTCTGCTTCCTCAGTGCTGCTTCTCTCCTGCTGCCATTTCAGCAAACTGTGTGTTTTCACCAACGTGCTCAATGGAAATCTGCTCAGACACACTGCAAGGTCTCAGGCTGCATTTATGTATCTGGCATCTTCTGTTGTGTGTGGGGGATAAACAGGTTGAAGTGGGAACTTCATCAGCTCAATTTAGTGCTTAAATGCTCCCTTGGAACACAATCTAGCACATGCACTATATGGACAAAAATACTGGGACACTTGGTCATTATACCTGCAGGAACTTTTATAGCATCCCATTCTAAATCCTTAGGTATCAATATGAAGCTGGTCTCCCCTTTGCAGCTATAACAGCTGCCACTCTTCTGGGAAGGCTTTCCACAAGACTGGATTTGGATTTGGTCTGTGGGAATTTTTGCCCATTTATCCAGAAGAGCATTTGTGATGTCAGGCATTGATGTTGGATGCGCCTATAAAGACATTTTGGACAATTCTATTTTTCCAATCTCCTGGTTACAGTTTTGGGAAGGCCCTTTTCTGTTCCAGCATGACTGTTCCCCCGTGCACAAAGCATATAGACATGGTTGGGTGAGTTTGGTGGAAGAACTAGACTGTCAACAGAGAGCCCTGACCACAACACCATCAAACATCATTGGGATGAACTAGAATGGAGATCGTGAGTCAGGCCTTCACATCCAGCATCAGTACCTGACCTCACAAATGCTCTTCTGGATGAATGAGCAAAAACTCCCATAGACATGCTCCAAAATCTAATGGAAAGCCTTCCCAGAAGAGAAGCAGCTGTTGTAGCTGCAAAGGGGGGACCAGCTCCATCTTGGTGCCTATGGATTTAGAATGAGATGTCATAAAAGTTCTTGTGTGTGAAATGGTCAGGTGTCCCAGTACTTTTGTCCATGTAGTGTATCTAGCAACCAGCACAGGTCTGCGTGCTGCTGCCCTTTGAAGGATGAGCGGAGGGCTTCTGCCAGTTCTAGCTGAGATTTGTATCACCGTGTTGCTGATCCCCGAAGGCACCAGATAGAGGGGGAAAGCGAGTCACGTCGCAAAGATCGCCCACATCCTCGCAGACTGACCGGGCGAGCGTTTCTCCGCGCGCCGTAAATCTCAGCCAAGGCACACATCGGCTCTGGACCGGCTCCATGACAGAAAGGCTTAAGGAATGAGGCGGTAGAATCAGCTGACCGTTTGTGCCTGAGTCTTAGCTGCAGTCCCATGGGAATCGTCGTCAACAAATATTGACTCAATCTGCTTGATCACGATGAGGCCATATCCAGCTTGTTAGAAGAGAGCTGGGGTTTGGTGGGGGGGGTAACTTGCACAAACACGTATTTGCTCAGAACATCTCTGGGTCTTATATATAATGCTGCTGTATTAACCATAAGCAATTTGCTTAACCTCTCTTAGATCAGTAGGCACTGGTCAGCTTGTGAAATGGCGCTTAGTCATTACAATGCCAGACAATCTCCTTCCAACCATATATAATGTCCCAAGTGTTATTACATTTTAAGCCCTTGCTTATTCTCATCAGCTTCCACGTGATTTATGTAATCTGCAATTCACATTAATATGTTTTTAAATGTTTTATGCACTTTTGATTTTCATTTTCAATTTCCGTATTTTATGTCCGTTGAACCGTATTGCATTTTATTTATTTAATTTTCTGTAAAAGCATTTTGAATGACCTCTGAGTATCAAAATGTGCCATACAAATGAACTTGGGTTGACTTGACTGTTAAGGTCCTGTAACGTATCCAGCAGCATAAATGTGGAAGAGTGAAGGAGCTTTGGAAACTATTGGGAGCTCTGCAACAGAAACCAGTACAGGATAACCAGTTACTGGTATCCACCCAGAATTAATCCGGCCTGAGTGAAGGTGATGCCGACCTCACCTGTCCACCACTGGGTGGTAGAGTGGACGTCTGTCCTGGGGGGACAGGTAGCTTTGGGCCATGGAGGCCCCCACCACCCGTATCCGGAACAGCATGCCCCCGGCCTGCGGGGCACAGGCAGACAAGTGAGCAGCTCAGTGCCTGGGGGGGAGGAGATCGTCAAGGAAAACATAAAGTATGTGGGTCTGGCCAAGAATGACCAATGGGATCCCAGCGATCTCAGAGCTGAATTACCCAACAGGATGAGGCCTTAAACCTATAAGCTGTTCAGGCAGAAGGCCGCTAGCGCTGACCAGGAAGCAGAAGAGAGCAGGATGGCGGTGGCGGTTACGGTCAGTGCTTCCCAAACGCCTGGCCCTCGCAGAGCAGGCCCGCCCCTGCTGCCCTTCTGCATTCAGGGCGGCACATCAAAGCCGGCAGGCTGTGAGAGTCCCTGCCAGGGAGCCAGGTGGCAGCATCTGCTCCTCGATGCAGGAACCGGCTAAGCGCAGACTCTGCTCTCTGCAGCCAAGTCGGCACAGTCCAAAGCGGCCCTCTGTGACCTCTCTGCGGCATGCACTGAATTTGGGTCAAGGTCTTGGCTCTTCCCAGTCTCATCTGTCCCCTCATTTACACACCACCGTTAATGTTGTTTATTAAAATTCAATCCCTGTGTACCATTAAAAAAAAACCTGCTTACTGAGAGAGAAGTCATATATAATGTGATAGCACTAGGACCTGGGAGACGAGACTCAGTTTAGGAAGATACACAGCCCCGCCTTCCTGGAACAAGTAGCAAAATCAAAAAAGCTCATTGGCTGGAGGCCTTCTCGTTCATTTGTAAACCTTGGTGACAGTACTTCTCATTTAGTATCACCCACTAAACATGTCTGAACTTTGGATTATTTAGGTTATTGATTTTAAAGTATTATTTATTAAGATTTTTTATTTTTTTTTTTTAAAAAAAGAAACACATATTGCTTCATCAAAACATTAGCACTCACATCACGTTCTGTCAGATATACCTGAATCTCACAGCGTCAGAGAGCCCGGTGCAGTGAACACACCACAGGCCTACTCTTCACTGCAGGCTGGTGTTCCCAAAACGGCTCCCGAACCTCACACCCAAATTATACTGCACAGAACTGCTGAGAGCAAAATCTGTCAGTGCGTGCAGGAAAGCCAGAGCTACGGCCTACCAGCGTCTGGGCACCACGGATCATCAGGTACGAGAGCCGGCTGAGGATGGTCTGCTGGAGCTGATCCCAGGACACGCCGCGGTCCTCGCGCATGAGGAACGGGGGTCCGAACCTGCGGCAAGGGGGGGGCATGACTTTGTCAAGGAGCGCATAAATGGCTTCACATACAACAGAGCCATAGTTAGGAACAAATGATACCAAAAGGGATTAAACAGATACTGACAAGAATCAGAAATGAAAGAACAGGGACGTCGTTTCCCAGCCAACCGGAACCGGCAGCGCGCGACTGCGAGTCCAATGTAACCCTGAAAGTCAAACTCCTAAGATGGACAGTCTCGTCTACGGCAACCAACCTTTTTTTACAAGGCGAGCTGCTTTTACAAATAAAATACTCTGACCAGCTACTGAATCACTACGCTATATTTGCTGACCAGAGGGGGTGCCCCTCGGTATATTTTGCCAATAGAGGGGTTTGGGAATTGCTTCTCGATCGACTATAAATGTCTTGGCAATCGGTTACTGCCTTACAGGGTCTTATGGGCGTGACCCTTGCAGTAGGAGCTTATAATGAGTCACAGAACTGAATTGCTAAGTAACAAAATAATAATGATAACAAGCACCAATCAGCTGTATTGGGAATAAAGTACCTAATCCATAGTGATGTCAACCGAACATGGTACCACATTCATATTGGCTGAAACATATGGATGCACTAGACTGCATAAGCGCACAGCTCATTCCAAGAAACACTTCAGCCCCATAGGAACACAAACATAAAAAGAGTATCGACGGCCGCAAATAATAATACAGAATTTTAAGTGTTCTTTTTTAAAAAGGATTTATTTGGGTTTCGTTTCGGATCGATTTCCCCATTAACTTCAGATTTATCTTCGTTTTTCTTCTACCTTTTTCCACTATCAAGGCAAATAAATGAATTTCTCTGAGATATTAAAACAAACAAAAAAAAAATAAAAAAAAATCAGTCCTACGGTTTTGACCAGTAAAGATAAGATGAAAACAAATAAGTGTGACGCGCTTCAAGCTTCTTAATTCATTTTCTACCATAAAGTCTTGAAATTATTCTGGGTAACGTTCCATTTTAAATTGAAGGTATTTTCTGATGCCGTCGACTTAGATTAAAAGTAACTAAGGTTGTCTGGATTTTAAATATTATCTGATAAAACGGCCTCGCTGCGTCTATTATAAGCACACATGCACCGGTATAAACGGCCTCGCTGCGTCTATTATAAGCACACA